>CAUYLG010018249.1:0-26116 GCA_963573385.1 Cacajao melanocephalus
CGCGCTGGCGACCCGTGTGGCTCCTCCGCCGGGAATCTCCTAGTCTGTGGGTAACAAAAATTCGTCTGAAAGTGCGGCGTCCACTCGCTCTCTGCGCTTTCACTGGGAGCTACAATCCTGAGCTGTTGTTAATCGGCCATCTTGGATCTCTCTCTGGACCTGGTGTTTTCTTATTGTTAGTTTCAGGTTATGCACTTTTGACAGAAATAACCAAGAAATTACACTGTGTCTTAGACATGCATGAGGTCAGAAGGAAAATGATATCATTTATCCTATTCACGCAGATATTAACTTCGATCATTGGTTAAGAGGATCCCTCTAGGCTTCTCCACTGTCAACATGTCATTTTTTCATTTGTAATAAATATTATTATTTTTCTTTTTTTAATTTAATTTTATTTTATCTTTGAAACAGGATCTCTCTCTGTCACCCAGGCTGGAGTGCCGTGATGTGATCTCAGCTCACTGCAGCCTCAACTTAGGGCTCAAGCGATGCTTCTGTCTCAGCCTCCTGAGTAGCTGAGACTACAGACATGCACCACCATGCTCAGCTAATTTTGATTTTTGTTTTGAGATGGGGGTCTTACTATGTTGTCCAGCATGTCATTGAAATCCTGGGCTCAAGTAATCCTTCCACCTTGGCTTCCCAAAGCACTAGGAATACAGGTGTGCACCACCATCCCCAGCCTAAATATATATTTCTACAAAGCAAAACTTTTGGGGGTAGATAAGTATCTTAGTCCCATTAATGTTTCACCCACTAGTTTTATTATCTATTTTTAAATCTTCCCTTAAACAATTAATACTGTGATGTTCACACCAAATTGTGATTTTTCTAATTTTATCATTCCTCCCTCATTTATTAGGTGCCCTTTTATATCAAGGAAGAGATTTTACTTCTTCCACATTTATGTATTTGTTTATTTATTTATATCATTTTGTATATTCTTTATGGAGTCCATGTTACAAGTTTTCTAACCCTCAGGAGCCTCAGTTCCTCTTCTGCAGAAAAAAAAATATATTTACCATCTAGATTTGCTGTGCAGATTAAATAAGCTAATATATGTAAGGTCTTCCAAATCATTAGAATCAAATAAATTGGAGCTACTTATATCAGTCATAATAATAATGATACTTGTCTGACTTATAGTGTACTGAGAACAGTTCAGGGTCATCTTCTTTCAGTACTTTATGAACTTCAACAACCCATTTAATCTCTCTTGCTCTCATTTTTCTCACCTATAAAACAGAAGAGTTGAGTTACATGATCTCTAAATTCAACTACAATTCTAATTTAAGAAACTAAGATTTAGTACCTTTAAAATATGTATGCATAAATTCATTTACACCAACAACCTATCAAATATTCTGTATTTGCAATATGAATATCTTTTGTAACTCTTAGTGTTCTTCTACAACTTCAAAGGACATATAGTAGTTTATCTCTGAATAAACATTTTGAGTGTTCCATTTAATCATACTTTACATTTTAATAATTTTAGTTGGTCACAGCTATTTTCCAACTAAGCTGATGACTTTGACAAAATGTGAAATAGCTAAAGACAGATGGCTTGCAGCTCCAACTGTTGGGGTTTATTTTCCAATGCCAGCAAGGTCACTGATCCTTCAACTGACTGTGGCCTTAGACCACATGATGGCTATGATTTGCATATTACAGAAAGAATAATTATTCAAATGTTTTAATTTCTTTCTAAAACATATGAGTCACATCATAAAATGTGACCAGTATATCTTGGAAGTTTATTACAGATAGCCTTGAATATGTCTTTGCACATTGTTGAAATGAAGAGCATATTAATAGACAGCTAGCAAATGAATTAATCTCCATTTGAAACACTTGCCAAAGGAGAGAGTGCTGAAATAGCAGAAAGAACCCTGGACTTGAATTTTGATTTCTTAGGCTTAAATCTTAGTTCTTACTAGTCTTATAAACTGAGGCAAATAAGTTTCCATTTCTTTTTATGTCAAACTGAAATAACATGTGATATGGTTTGAATTTGTGTCTCTGCCCAAATCTCATATCAAATTGTAATTCCCAGGGGTGGAGATGGGCCCTAGTGGTAGGTGATTGGATCATGGAGGTGTTTCTCATGAATGGTTTGGCATCATCCCCATGGTGATGGTCTCATGATGGTGAGTGGATTATCATGAAATCTGGTTGTTTACAAGTGTGTAGCACCTAACCTCTCGCTCTCTCTCTTGCTCCTGCTCCTGCCATGTAAGACATGCCTGCTCTCACTTCACTTTCTGCTGTGGCTGTTAGTTTCCTGAGCCCTCCCCAGAAGCTGAGCCGATGCCAGAATCATGCTTCCTGTACATCCTACAGAACTGTGAGTCAATGAAACTTCTTTTCTTTATGAATTATCCATCTCAAGCATTTCTTTATAGAAACGTGAGGATGGACTAATACCACATGATACATCTCATAGAGATGTTGTGAAAAGTAAGTAAGTTCATTTTAATGAGAGCACGTAGCATATAAAAGTTGCCTAAATGGTGTTGAATAAATATGGGGAGAACAAAACTAGGCTAAATGAGGTCCAGGATGTGTAGAATAGCCATCTTTTCTTAAGGAATTTTTCGAAACGGAACTTGAAATTAAATTTAGAAAGTAAAGAAGTACTCTATTCCCATTTGAGCATCTGAAGACTCAGGACAGGAACTGCTTTCTGACACACATAATCCAAGTCCAGCAGCATGGCTGGGTGTGTCATAATCACCTAAGTGGTACTCAGAGTCATAAGTCTTGGGCCTCACATTGAAAATTATGCATGAATAAATCTATAGAAAAGTTCAAGTATCTGTATTTTTAAGCACTTACCTGATAAATTTGGTGTTTCATAATCCTTGTTCTAGGAGACTTAAGAACAGGCCAGGCACAGTGGCTCACACCTGTAATCCCAGCACTTTGGGACGCTAAGGCAGGTGGATCATTTGAGGTCAGGAGTTTGAGACCAGCCTGGCCAACATGGTGAAATCCCATCTCTACTGAAAAAAAAAAAATCTAGGAGTGGTGGTGCAGGCCTATAGTCCCAGCTACTCAGGAGGCTGAGGCAGGAGAATCCTTTGAACCCAGGAGGCAGAGGCTGCAGTGAGCCGAGATTGCACCACTGCACTCCAACCTGGGTGACAGAGTGAGACCCATCTCAGAAAAAAAAAAAAAAAGATAAAGAACAATGAAGAGCATATCAAGTAAGTCACTAGATCAGCAAGTGGTACCAAGATTGGGAACACATGATCAGCTACCAGACGCACTCCATTGGTGCTGAGTAATGATCCTTAATACTTACAAGTATTTAGGTGAATTGTTTCACATGTCAGGTGCAGGATCTGGAATCAAACTCCCTGGGTTTATATCAGCGCTTTACCATTTTCTAGCTATGTAATCTTGGATTGCTAGTTAACGTCTTTGTGTCTGTTTTCTCATCTCTAAAATGAAGACTGACATAAGATTTAAATGAAATAATTTGTGTGTAGCACCTAATAAAATGCCAGCACAGACTGACAAACAAATGGATGCTAATTGTTTAATTATCCTGAAGTCATCAGACATTTTGAACAACTATGCCTTTCTATATCCCATTTCCCATGTTTGAAAGCCTTTCCCATGCTTTTCTGCTTAGTAGGCTCTTCCCCGGTCTTCAAGATTCTATGTGGGAATGTCCTTCTCTGCTCTCTGTGTGTCCATCTCTGCCCAGTGAAATCCTCCCATGAAGCAAATCTTCTTGCTAAGAGAAAAAAATTCTGATCAACAGCCTGCCAAGTCCTAATTAATTATCACCTTTCCTGCCCTCCATCACACAGAGTATGCATGCTATGTGAATTGACCTTAGATATATAGGTCTTCCTTGTTGTAGTGTCTACTTTCTTTGGGTAAGCTCATACTTTCTCACATCTTTAATTGTACATGTTGATGATGCCAAGACCTGTTTCTCAAACTCATACTATTCTCCTAAGCCTAGGACCCATATAGCTGTCAATCTTCTGAAAATGCCTTCTGTATGTCTTGTAAATACTCCAAATTCAACATTGACAAGATTAAGTTACCTTTCAACTACATTTTTTTCCTATCTTCTTCTTTGTGCCACTTTGGAAAAAACTTTGGCGGGTCCCCAAAATGTTATACATATAGTAACCGTATGACCCAGCAATTATACTTCTAGATATACACCTAGAAGAAATAAAAACATATGTCCACACAAATTCATAACATTATTATTCAGAATAGTCAAAAGGTGGAAACAAACCAAATGTTCACCAATTAATGAGTAGATGAAAAAAATGTGGTGTATTCATACAATAAAATAATACTCAGCCATAAAAAGAAATGATGTACTGGCACATGGCATAATATGGATGAACCTTAAAAAAATCATGCTAAGTAAAAGAAGCCAGACACAAGTTATATTATTCCACTTATATTAAATTTCCAGAATATACTAATCCACAGAGACAGAAATAGATTTTTGGTTGCCAGGGGATGAAGAAAGGATGGCATGGAAAATGACTTCTAATAAGTATGAGATTTATTTTGAGGATAATGAAAATATTCTAAATAGATTCACAGCTCTGTGACTAAACTAAAACACCACTGAATTTTACAGTGTGTTTTATGGCATATAAATTATATCTCAAATAAAAAAAAATTTCCTATGATGTCAACGTATGACATCATTACTCCATCACTATTGCATCCATTAATACTTAAAATTTTGGCAGCATTTTGGCTTCTTGTCTTCCCAACACGTAAAAACATTGTCAAATACTTAGAGTTCTCTCTTCAAGTTGTCCCCTGATCCATTACCTCCAAAAAAGGGATCATCTTAAATGTAAGTATAGGGGGAAAAAACTAATATTCCTCTGTACTTACATGAAGCTCTATCCTTCATTTATCAGTATCGAGACATCCCTATAATAATGAGAGGACAAAATAATTAATTTGCCTAAAAGTATATAACTAAGCTGGTTTGATACCCAAGACCTTTGGTTCTAAGTCCAACATTCATTTCACTGCACCCCATCGTGCAATGCTATGTGAACACATGTGCAATCACGAAAAGTATCAGCAGCAGGGAGGGCAACCCACTTCATGTAATCCTAAAGGAAGGAAGACAAAGATCAGAGAAATATGGGCAACCTCACATTCAGAGCTGCTAAGAGAGAACGATCATCACTTGAAGGTCCTTTGGATTCCCCCAGCTGGAGAAGTAGGTATTGTTCAAAGACCAGTCAGTTGATAAAGAGCATCCTAGCTTTGCTAATCACCACGTAGTAATCACATTTTCTGAATTTAGATGTTTGTTACACAAATTTATTTTTACATAAATTAATCATCAAAACTCTAGATCAAAGCTGCTCCATCTGGAGCTATTTTGTCCCCCAGGGGACATTCGTTAAGGTCTGGAGATGTTTTTGTCACAACAGGGTAGGGATTTTTTAAAGGGACATGTGCTACTGGCAGATAGTCAGCAGAAGCGAGAGATACTGCTAAACATCCTACAATGCACGCAACACCTCCCCAAACAAAGAATTTTCTAGTCCAAAACGTCAAATGTGCTGAGGTTCAGAATCACTGTGCTCAGGTTCAGAATCTAAATGCATTTTGAGTTACTAACAATGGCAAGTTGTATTTCCAACTTGCAGACTTCTGTTGTTTGATTGTAGAGGACTTCCACCAAAATAATCTGTGGCCCCAAGAGCCTCAGGCTTTACTCAAAATAGAGTTCTTGTGGATTCAATTTAGTTGTCTTTAAACTGTAATGTTAACCTACTGTGCTGAAAACACAAGGCTATGAACTATTGGGGTATATGCAAATAGTTATAACATGTTCCATACCATTTGAGATCTTACAATTTATTAAATGTGCCAAGTTCCTAGAGAATAGGGGCTATATATTCTTAATTCTTAATATGTACATGATAGATGTTTTACAAATATTTATTAAATGAATAAGAAAAGCTTCTCCATGATTTTTCAAAATCTTCACCACTTGCATCGATGTCAATGCCCAACTGCACCATGTCATTTTTGTCAGAGGGCTTTGCCTTTTACTTGATAAAGAGAAATGGTGGTTTTCAGTATGAACCAACTGTAGCCTCTGCATGCCCTCATTTACTTCTGGACTCATATTTTCCTCCTTTCAAGTCTGAGAAAATTAGGTGTCTCTCATACTATACAAGGCTAACTCATTGTTTTCATATCCCTCTCCCCTAACTCTATTATCTTCTAGACCTGGCTTAATCAGTAATCAATAATATCTACTTTGTGTGAAGTACATGATTCAGCAATCAAAATATGGTACATGTTCAATGACTATAGTTCTTATATTCCCTCTCCAGTCCAGATTTCTCCATTCCAGAAATACAATCTCCCTTTAATCTTGTATCCACCTGTATCGTTTTTCTTCTCTTTAAAGCCTAGCTTCTTCCTGCCCCTACTTTCTTATTTCTCATTCATTTTACATTCTGAAATCTTATTCTGCCTCTGTCACTCACTGAAACTACTTGTGAAGAGGCCTTTCACTGATGATCTTCATGTTGCGAAATTCCAAGTTCTAGTGATTCTTAGCTGATTCTTCAACTCCTGAAACATGTGCCCTTTCATACAAAAATGACCATAAATACTCACACAAAAAAACTTTTTATAATATTTTCAAAGGATTCAATGAAACAACTATTGATCTGGTTAAAAACCACTGTAGTTGACAGAATTTAGTCCTAGCTGGAAAACTCTGTTGCATTTAGCACTGTTTTATCTCCAATGGATGCCTGAGACCAGGGATAAGGAAATATTCTACAATTACTTCTTAAGCAACTATTCTATGCCAGATGTAGTGCAGTATAGTAAAAGAACAGAGATAATAAAACAAGATTCTCATCTCAAAGGAACTCACAATATGTATTTTTGTAAGGAAGGAGTGAGTAGCTCTGAAATTTCAAACCTGAATGCCAGGGAATGTGGTGATACCATTCACTGAAAAACAGAACCAAGGGAAAGGAGTGATTTAATAATTCAAGTGTTGATTTTAGCCTTGGACATATTATGATTGAGGAATAAATAAGATATACAGTTGGAGAAATCCAATATTTAGAAATGAGTGAGAGAAAGAGTGGTGAGAGAGAAAGGGTAGTGGTTGGTGCCTCTTGTGCTCATAAGGAAGATTTGACCAGATGAGGTGAACCTAAGTCAAGGCTGAAATTATGTAAGATTCCAAAGTTCTTATTCTTTAGATAGCCCCCCAGAGAGAAATAAAAATATGCAGTGTCTCTCAGCAAGAAATTCAAATATAAGCAGATTGTGAACAAAGCCATGGTCACTGGGGTTAGATGGATGTGATGTATCTAAACCTAAATCCATAAAACATAATGTCTGAGACCTTGAACAAATATGTAACCTTATTTAAGTGCTAATATCCTCATATGAAAAAATAGAATAATAATACCTAGCATATCATGTTGAGAATATTTAGTCAAATAATGCATATAGAGGACTTATTATAATATATAGCACATAGTAAAGAGTAATTAAATTATAATAATATTTTTACCATTAATATTTGATTTAATTAAATGTCCATTTATAATTTCTTAAAGACCAGGAAGCCAAATATGCAAAATTCTCCAAAGATCAATATTTTTCTGATTGTTAAACCCCATGTTCAGGAAAAAGAGCCAAAAAAATCATATTTAATAAACTATAATTTCCTGGCATCAATTCCTTGAATGTTCTGTACTTTCAGTTATATATAGGATGATGATATTTCATGTCCGTATTTGTTAGCCTAATGCTCTAAGAGTTTCTCAGTTTTTTTTTTAAATGGTCGAAATTAATAAAGTTAGTCATTCATTTATTCATTCAACAAACACTCATTGAATGCACTCTATATGCCAGGCATTTTGACAGGTATTGGGGATACAGGACAGAAAAAACTATGCTCTCACAGAACTCACAGCCTAGCAAGGTTATAAATACCACAATTTTACTAATATGTAATTAGCTTTAATAAGCATCATGTATAAAAAAAATAGAGAATTATGAAATCATGCAGTAAAGAATCTGATCTCTTTGGAGGTTCAAAGAAAGTTTACCTGGAGAAGTGATATTTGAGCTACAATATGAAGATTTAGTTGGGCAAAAGGCACCAGGGAAAGAGTTTTTCAGGTAGGAGAACAGAATATGTTAGGGTACTATAGAGGGAGGATGCAGGGTAACTTTGATAAAGGGAAGAGGAAATCTGGCTCTTCAACTTAGTAAATGTGGATCACATAGAGGTATGCCACTCAGATTTCTGTTCAAAAGGACTTTCTCTGAGGAGCATGGCTGACTGGCAGAATCCAGACAAAGCACTCTGCATCCAGTGAAGTATTCATAGTGAGTTGCTCCCAGCCAATGACTGAGTGCAGTGTGGATATTAGAGCCAGGTCATTACCACTTGACATGAGACAAGCATCTAACAGACAATCTCTATTTAGGGCTTCCCATCAGCCTAGCCAACATTTCTCAGAATTGTACTGTGGTGTGAGACTCTTCCCATTTATCCTCCTTCCTTTCCTTTCTCCTCCTACAGGTTTTAAATCTGTATAGTGATCTGAAGGCCCCTATTCACTTTCCCTTTATCATGCACACACTTTAGATCAAATCCATATGTATAATTTTAACTTTACAGTGGATTACCTCTGGCCTAATCTGACTTAAAAAATTGGTGACTCTGACATAACAAAGCCCATCATGGGTAGTTCCAGAGGCGGACTCCTTTGATGCCTCATGGTCAAGCTTTATGTCTATGCTAGAGCCCAGTAACACACAAAGAGCTCTTCCTCAAAAGGCATATCATCTCCATTGCAGATGGCATAGCCTTGCTCCAGAACCACAGGGGCCTGTGCTGTGATTCTGTCAATAGGGCTTACCATAAATTCCATACAAAATCTTTTCCCACCACTGATACAATAACATAGATCTGCACAAGCAGCAGAGTTGATTGCACTACAGCTGAATCTGCTACCATTTTCCAAGGCCATCAACAATTCATTAGTGAGAGGGGTACCAACATCACTCCTCTGTAGGCCAGGGCTGACCAGTAGAAGAGAAGTCTCAAAGCTGGGCTCCTTAGTAACCATGGGCATGATGGAGTCCCTATTTCTTGAGGTGACAATGTTTAAATAACTTAGAAGGCCACAAGTTGAAAATTACTAAACTTCATCCCATCTCCTTCATTTTAAAAATGGAGGAAATAAAACAAAAAATGAAACCAAAAGCTTTTAATTTAAAATCCAGCCCAAGTGCATTATATGGCCCTACTTCACTCCTTTTCTTATTCCACTTAAACAGAAGAGACTCCATTTGAGGTCTGTTCTTCAAGTCATTAGAATACCCAGGTAACAAAATGTACCAACTCCATGAACTGTAAAAGTCTTTTATTGTATACAAATATTTTTAATGGAAAAAATAGTGCTGTGGAATTCTATCAGTTACCTTAGGGTAAGCTATTATGCAGTAATATGAGACATTAAAATTATACAGGCTTGCAACATCGTTAAAATGGTATAGGCTTGCAGCAATATTTCTCACTCACATTATATGCCTGCCATGGGTCAGCTCTGTCACTGTTCCATTTAATCTTTAGTCTAGTACTCAGACTGAGGAGCAACCCCTTTCTGAGTTATACAGTTTTCCTGGAAGAAAAGAAAAGGAGAAAAGGCCCAGATATACAGTATCTACCTAAGGCTAGACTAGCAAAACAAACAAACAAACAAAAAGAAAAACACCACTGTCAGCCTAATATGCACCAAGTAGCAAGCAATAGCAACATACCACCCAGGAAGGTGAAAAGGCATACAGAAAAAACACATGGCACACATCATAGGGAAACCTTAAGCATGAGAATAAAGTAGGTACATTGAGAAAAACACTTCAGCACCACAACTCTCACCCTAAGCTCAAGGTATTGTTAAAGAAAAGTCTACAGTGCATTGAAGTAATCATAGCAATGACACCTAAGCCCCACTCGACTCCTAACCAGATTTTCTCAAACCTCCACATTATTTACCTTTTTGTTGTTGTTGAGATGGAGTTTTGCTCTGTCAGCCAGGCTGGAGTGCAGTGGCACAATCTAAGCTCACTGCAATCTCCACTCCCAGGTTCAAGCAATTCTCCTCTCTCAGCCTTCCAACTAGCTGGAATTACAGGCACCCGCCACCGCACCTGGCTAAGTTTTGTATTTTTAGTAAAGACGCATTTCACCATGTTGGCCAGGCTGGTCTTGAACTCCCAGTCTTAGGTGATCCACCCACCATGGCCTCCCAAAGTGCTGGGAATATAGTCATGAGCCACCGTGCCCAGCCTCCCCCTTTTTTCTTTATAAATTACTCAGTCTCAGGTATGTCTTCATAGCAATGTGAGAATGGACTAATACATTCTGATTTTTTTCAAGAGTAAAATGTGCATCCATTTCCAGGAGTAACTAGTATTTACTCAAGTCTGCTATTCTGCATGAGATAGCTAGCATTTAAGATAAAATTACAAAGACAGAAAATGCGAGTGAAAATGATCCATTGTTAAGAGAAAAAGAATTTAACAATACAAAAATAAGAAACAACCAAAATGTTAGGCTTTAAAATAACTACGGTTAATATGTTAAAGAGTTTAGTGGAAAAAGTGGAAAACATTGAGTGCTAGTGGAAAATTTTAGTGTACAAATAACAATGGAAGAAATAGAAAAGGACTTTATTTGAGATTAAGAATTCCTTTGTCAGGCTCATCACTAAATTTTACACAGCCAAGAAAATAATCAGTGTATTTGAAGATAAGACAATTAGAAATTTAGAAATTACCCGAATGGAAAGAAAAATATTTTTAAAAGTGAAAACAAATAAAGCAAATGAACAGAAAAATAGAACAGAGTACGCAAAAGCTATGTGATGATATTAAATGGTCTAACAAATGTGTAACTGGAACCCAAAAAGGATGAGAGAGAGAGAGAGAGGCAGAAAAAAAAGGTTTGAAAGAATAGCATCCAAGAATTTTGCAAAATATAGCAAAAGACACCAAACCACAGATCTAAGACCGTCAGAAGACCTCAAGCAAGATAATACTGTATGTTGTAACTCCATTTGGCTTATCATCTCAAGAACCTTTTAAAGTAGGCAAAGTGAGGATTCATATTTCTTATAGATGAGGAAGGATCAAGTAGGTTTCATCCACAGTCAAATAGTTGGCCTGGAGGCAGAACTCTGAAGATTACTAGGGACTTCTTTGCCTCATCTCCTTTTTCTTCCCTTGAATTTTTTTGCTGCCTCTTCCGTGTATTTGTTGCACAGTCTTGGACTTATTACTTAAATTTCATTTTTTTAAATGAGTCTAATAGTACAGGACTGATTTCTGAAAATACATTTAAAGAACCAGGAAAGAACTTGGGGAATAATTCTGCACTCTACAATCCCCGTGACTTTGGAGTGTGGGGACCATCCGTGAATCTGCTTTCTCTATGAATTATGGGCAAGATATACTCATGGCTTTCTTCTACTCCTAGATTCCATATTTACCAGAGAGTTCTATATTCCTGTGTCTTACCATGGCTGGAGGAGAAAGAAGAACAGGACAGGCTTCATTTGGCGATTAACTCTTGTAAATTATATTCTCCACCTACCCTTTTTTTTCCCCTAGCTTGGAAAATCATATTTATCTAGTATATTTGTTTGTTACAGGTGTATGTGGAAGGAGGTTTGGAGCAAATTTTTCCTTGTCTCATCCTCAACCTCTCCCAAATATTTCTGCATTACATCTAAATTGTTTTTAATATAAAAACTATAATTTAGTTTTTTTAATTTTTACTCTTCATTTCCTCCAGTGACAGCCTACCTTTGCAGCAATACTGGTTTCTTATTTCTGACTCTGAATGGAATAATGTCACAGAGTAAAACAGATGTGCACAGGAAAAGGGAGAAATAACAGCACACCAGTTTATTACATTGCATGCCGTCATCACTGCCATTATTGTCAATATTACTGAATCATAATTAGTTTAATAAACAAGCATTCCTTTATTGTTCCTAAAAGCAACCTATCCCCATTGTATTCATAAAATCCAAGTAAAGCATGCTGTGGACACTCTGGCAATCATACCAGCCACCTCCTAAATTATTTATGACATAGGTCCTATATCCTTCCGGTTCCTAGCTCCTGCCCCTTAGCTTGTGGGCTTCAGGTATCTCTGAGTTTTGGTTTTCCTGTCTGGGTTCAGCGTACTTACCTCTGAACTGTCAACTCTTCCCTTCCTGACAGTTTCAACTACAAGTCACTACCCTTTTTTGCTCCCAGGGACCCAAGCCTCAGCACACATCCTGCCCAACTGAGACAGGGCTATTTTCAAGGTTGGGTGATAAAAACATTGCAAGGGAATAAAGAATCAATGGCTTCAGCCAAAATTTCTCCTTCTCTGTCTCTTTCTTTCTGTCTGAAATGAAAAAAAAATGTGCTCCATAGTAAGCAAACATTTATTGTAAAACATATTTCCCCTTTCTGTGTAAAATGATGTAAACACATCCGCTAACACATGGGTCCATGTGTTCCTTCACCAAGGTGTGATGAGACTCGGAGCAGCATATGCACCAGGTGATGGGCGCTTTCCACAGTGCGGGTGCGAGTGTTGCTGTCCCCTGAAGCAGGTGCACGGAAGCCATGTAAGTAGAAGGCCCTGTGAAGGAAAAGTGTGGTTCCTCAGACCCATAGCTTTAACACAGGAGTATTAGGTTCCATGTTGGCTCTGTTTATTTAGCACCTTCTGTTTGAACTTACTGGGCTTTGGATCTCATTAAGTCCTAAAAAAATCACCTTACAGAATAAAAATTATAGCCAATCAGCTGAGAGCTGAGGATGCAAAGAGATTAGGTGAACTTTCTGTAGTGGTGGTTCTCAAATTTTAACATCCTAAGAATCACTCAGAAGGCTGTAAAATGCAGATTAAATAGAAGAAATAAGTTCCCAGTACAGTAGAAAATATTTAGTTAATAATATACTGCATAATTCAAAAGATCTGGAAGAGAAGATTTGTAATGTTTCCAACACAAGGAAAAGTTGCATGTTTGGCGTGATGGATATTCCAATCACTCTATTTTATCACTATACACCATATACAGGTATCAAAATATCACACGTACCCAAAAAAATGCATGACTAATATATATCAATAAAAACGAATACATTTTCAAAATACACAAATTGCTGTGTGTAACACAGCTCTCCCCCTGCTGCTGAGTTTCTAATTCAGTAGTTCTGGAGTGGACAATTTGCATTTTAAACATATTCCTACGTGATGCTGATGCTGTGGTCCAAGAACTACATTTTGAAAAACACTTTTCAAGCACACAATACACATGGCTGAGGTCAAAAGCCCTGGTAAACTAAAGTCAGAAACACCAGATAGCAGCGCTCTAAACGATACTTATTAGTCAAAACCAGGAAAGCAATGAAAGTAATCCTGTTTGGGAAGGCAGATAGGGAAGAAAACTGAATACCAGGCCCATGAGGCTGGAGCAGTGCTGTCAGCATTTACTTTTAAATGCTTTCCTCTTACTGCTTTACTACTTTATCATATAGTAAACTTAGATAACACCAAAAGACAGGACTTCTGAACAGAAAATATTCTGTGTGTGTGTGTGTGTGTGTGTTTGTGTGTGTGGTATGTGTGGTGTGTGTGTGTGTGTGTGGGGTGTGTGTGTGTGTGTGTGTGTGTGTGTGTGTATTCATAGGAATAGGTGAGACTCCTTCCAGCTCATCAGTTGAAGTTCTTCTAAGCATAGACCCCATTGGCTATGGGAGAAGTGGGAAAAGAGATGAGTCCAGGACTTAAAGGTACTGCTCTTGATTTTGGAGATCTCATAATCTACCAAATGTGTCTATCCCAAAACAAATCATGATACACGCCAGACACAGTGGGAAGACAGTTTAATTAATGCTAATTTGAAAGAGGTGGTGTCATAATAGGCTCCATGGAGGAAGTGATATTTAAATGGATCTTGAAGGATGAGCAGGGATTTAACTGGCAGGGACATTTGGAGATTAGCATTTGTCTACTATGTGAATGGAAAAATAATTTTCCAATGAAGGAATAATATTTCATCTCAGAATCATTTTAATCCATACTGGAATAAACCTATTATTTAATATCAATAGGCTTCCAAATGAAGGTAAAGTATAGAAGAGAGAGTAATTGGAATAAATACATTTTATAAAGGCAAAATACGTCCCTGAGTAGAAAGATTTTTTTTTAATTTTTTATTATCCTTATCTCTTTCCTGCTGACACGCCTCAAGGGAGCATTTCACTTAAAGCTGTTGAATTTCCTGAATTCCACTGTGTGTTCCAGCGAACTTCTTAGAGTCAGAGTGTGAAACAAAGAAAGTTTGTACCACAGAAACACCCTTAACATTCCACAGACAGCTTACTGGTTGAAAGAATTAGCTGTAGGTATTAATAATAGTAAAATACAAAATCATAATATGCATTGCTTTATAATTTCCACTAATAGATTTGTATTATGCTGCTTGGGCTGGTATAACAAAATACTGTAGCAGAGTGGCTAAATTTATTTCTCACAGTTCTGGAAGCTGGAAGTCCAAGATCAAGGTATTGGCAGGTTGGTGTCTGATGAGGCCTTTCTTCCTGGCTTGCAGATGGTAGCCTTCTCACTGTCCTTACACGGCCTTTGCTCTGTTTGTACACTGAGAGATAAATCCCTGATAGCTTTTCTTTTTCTTATAAGGACACCAGTCCTACTAGACTAGGGTCCTATATTTATGACCTAATTTTAACCTCAATTAAACACCCTATCCCCAAATACAGTCACATCAGGGGTTAGAGCTCAATATACAAATTTGAGGGGGACATAATTCAGTCCGCAATGGTACTGTAAGCTTCTCAAGATTAGCTTATTTTATTTGTCCCCTGTACTTTCTAAACCATTTCCTTGTAAACAGTAGGCCATTTGACTTGAATGGACTCACATTTACTCCCACAGTGAATTGTCCTAGCAGCACCATGAAATGGGCAGGGAAGCTATTATTATCACCCCAAATTTACACATGAATAATCATGGCTCACAATAAGTGTATAGTATATGCCAAGCCCTTGTTCTGAGCTCTGCATAAATTAACTATCATTATTCTTGTTTTAGTAATGAGGAAATTGAAGCCAAGAAAGGTTAAATAGGTGCCCAAAATGATATTTATTAAATGGCAAAGCCAGTATTCAAACCCTGGTAGCCTGGCTCCAGAGCCCACAATTTTAACTTGATGCTATGCATCCTCCCCTGATGGCCACCAAAGTCCCGTGGCTTACCAAAGCTTTCTTATTTGGTGGCTATATTAGTGTCCTAGGGCTGCCATAACAAGTTATCACAAACTTGGTGGCATAAAACAGTGGAGATTTATTCTTTCCGAGCAATGCAAGCCAGAAGTCCGAAATCAAAGGATTGGCAGGGCCCCACAGCTTCCATTCCTGGTAGCTTTAGCTTCTGGTGGCTCCATGGAGCCCTTGGCTTGTCGCAGCATCACTCCAATCTCTACCTCCATTCATACATGGCCTAATTTTGTCTCTGGGTCTCTCTTCTGTGTAACTCATGTAAAAATAAATTGTCATTGGATTTAGAGCCTACCTAGATAACCTAGGATGATCTCATCTCAAGGTTTTTATCTCAATTACATCTACAAATTATGTTTTTCCAAATAAGGTCACATTCACACGTTCTGAAAGTAGGATGTGGACATACCTTTTGGGACACCGTTGAACCCAGTACTGCACAAACAGCAACCTATAATCCAGGAAATGGAGTAATATCAATATACCCTCTGCCTGGAATTTTTTTCGAGAATCTTATCATCTTTCCCCTCCCCAGTGTCATCCACATGGGTACTCTGGTTCCAACAATGTAAAACACACCCATTCCTTAATTATGAGTAGCTGACCCATGGTGCACATGAACTCAAACTTACCTAAGATGTATCTTCCCTAAGAAATTTCAGCTTGGGACAAAGAGAGAAAAGGGAAAAAAGCAGGTTTTGTTTTGTTTGTTTGTTTGGCTGGTTGGTTGCTCGTTCTCGGAAACCATGTTTTTCAGCAGGGCTGGTTTAGGGTGAGCTGAGACAAACAAGGGACCTAAGGTACCAAACTTGGGGATTGGCACTGAGAGTGATAGCTTCATTAAATTTGGGGGGTAAGGTGTCTTACTTGCCTCCCTCTAATCCTCCTGACCTTGTTTCTTGTCATGAGCGGCAGAGGATTAGAGGAGTCCCTGGTGGCAGAGGCAGGGGAACGGAGACATGAAAGAGAGAGAGAGAACTGGTGGTATTCAAGCCACTGGTTCTCGTTTTCTTGAAGCTTAATAAGATCTCTCTTATTTGGTTCTATTATACGCTCCAGTGTCCATATTAATATATTCTTTTTTCTATCATCATTATTATTATCATTAGTTTAAATTTGTTTGAGTTGGCTTTCTATCATTTGTAACCAAAAGAATTCCAAACTAAATTCTAGGTCTTTTAACCCCTTATTCTTACTTTCCTATTATTTCCTAATACGAGGTGACTGAAGTAAAGAGAGGAAGATGATTTCCATGAATCCATAGCACCTATGAAAAGCCCTGGTTTCAGCATGACAATCTCCACATGGTAAACCAGGTTCTCTCAGAGACATGAAACTGACTCCTCCTTGCTTTGATTTTTCATAAAATTTGTATATTTTGTCCTTTCAGTGTGTAGACAGGTAGAAACTTTAATTGGTGATTTAAGAAAATGTGTATGAGCATCAGTGATTATACTATGCCCTTGGGTGCTAATTAAATATATTTGGCTATTTCGCCATGCATGAAGTGGGCCAGGATGCAGTGTTTTCATTATTCTGCTGTGGCTGTTCATGGTTTCACTTCTTTCCTCATCTGTAGCTTTGAATATACCTGCTGCTTCTAATATGCCATTTTCAATGTTTTAGAAAAATCAAAGGGTAAATAAATTAGCATAGATTAATTAACATTTCATTTTAAAGCTTAAAATCAAAATAATATAAATCCCTCTGGAAACTCTTGATCTCACTCTGACCTCAAACGAGTCTTCCTTGCATTAGACACAGAAAAGAAAACGTCTTAAGTAGAACTACCATAAAATCATCTTCCAGTACAATGCCTTCTCCTCTTCCTTCCATAAAATAGAGCGTTTTGTAGAACAACAAAAGGAATTAAAGAAAGAATTCAATTTCCTTCCATCTCATTTTTTTGGTTTGCTTATATGGGAAATTGTTTTATTTTCTGTCTGTGGGCACCATTCCCTTTGAAGTTATTGTCATGGACCAATAACAATGTTTCTCTCAATGACAGACCACATACACTACAGTGGTCCCAGAAGATTGTAGTACCGTATTTTTATTTTTATTGTACCTTTTCTATTTTTAGATGTGTTTAGATGCACAACTATTTACCATGTGTTACAATTGCCTATAGTATTCAGTAGAGTAACATGCTATATAGGTTTGTAGCCTAGGAGCAAAAGGCTGTGGCATAGCCTAGGTGTGTAGTAGGCTATGCCATCTAGGTTTGTGTTAAGTACACGGGATGATGTTCCCACAACATCAAAATTGCCTGGATTTATTTGTGAGAGCATACCTACATCATTACATGATGCATGACTGTAATAAAAATAACTGCCATTTGCTGAGTACCTCATCTATCACAGGAATCTTACGATCTATCTCATTTAACCCTCACAAACCTCTTATTTAAAAATTAGCAGCTCCTTTTTCTAATGAGAATACTC
This sequence comes from Cacajao melanocephalus, assembly GCA_963573385.1. Taxonomy (NCBI): domain Eukaryota; kingdom Metazoa; phylum Chordata; class Mammalia; order Primates; family Pitheciidae; genus Cacajao; species Cacajao melanocephalus. Next base: position 17,820 of record CAUYLG010018249.1, read on the forward strand.
TGGTTTGGAGAGGGTAAGTAGGTTGCTCAATGCCACATACCTAGAGAATATTACAGCCAGGATGTAGGACCCAGTGCCTGTGTTCTTTCCATGTACCAGGCAGCATCAGTGTGTGTCTGCGCTTTGTAAGCATTTATGTTTTCTCCGAGGGAAAGAATAAAGGAAGTCTTGGGATCTGCTGTGTCCCTGTGCAGTTCACATTCACTGGTCATCTGTCTGAATTTATATCACAGTAGCCAAGTCATCTATTCTACTCCAAAGCAGCTAGAATATCTTTCCTGCTCCAAAACCGAGCCCAGCACCAGGTTGGTTGACTTCAGCCTGATATATATTAAGTTGATAAATTTGTCCCTGTCTCTTCCTTTTGCAATCCTTGGTGCTTTTTCTCTTCATTTGCTAAATGTTTAATGTTCTCTTTCATTTTTGAACTCTTTCCCATACAGCTAGCATCTCCTTATTTCCCCTGGGCTGTCTTATTTCCCCAAATTGTTCATCATATGTGATAATATTAAGAATCTGTAATGGGGTTCAGAAAAATAGCTTCTCACTTTGGCCCTTTCCAGACTGATTTGACCATGGGCAAGTCACTTTGACTCACTGAGCTTTATTGTCCTGGTTTGTTAAATGAAAAATTGTGTTTTAGAGTCTCTAAGATCCTTGCCAGCTGATGCCTCTGCCAGTTTCACTACATAGTGATCTGCAAAACCCTCTCTGTTGTGAATAAATGAGACACTACTTCCTTCAAGAAAAGTCTCCCCCAGGCTGTCTTCCAAAGGTAAGAGGAGGAATTAGCTTATTCTTCATACTCTTGAATGCCTTCCATATCATCATTTACACTCATTTATTTAACTAGCAATTACTGACACCTAACAGGTCAAGTTCTATGACTCTGTGTTGGAACCTAGAGAAAAATGCAAACCCCATCATCAGAAACACAAACTGGCAAATAAGGGAAACACAGAGAGAGGAAAGTCTCTCATCAGGCAGGTGCTAGCACTAAGAAAATTCTTCCAGAAGTGTTTATAGTGAAGCTAAGTCTTGAAAGCTGATTAGCGGGATATTTAAGTGCCCAGACTCTGAGTCAGACAAATCTAAAATCAATGTCACCTTAAATAATCACTAGCTATATGACCTTGAACAAGTTGCTTGATCTTTCTATGTCTCACTTTTCTTCATCTGTAAAATGGGAATCACATTACTAAATTCATAGGATTTTTGGGAAGATTAATATTTATTAACTAAAAACATAAAGTATATATTACTATGCTAATTTCCAAGAATGCTGTGGTAAGAAGCAAATTACACATGCACATAAGGATACTCAGTCACACACCATATAATGACATTTTGGTCAACAATGATCACATACACAAAAGTGGTTCCATAAGCTTATAATATTGTATTTTTACTCATTGGACCACTGACTAAGATGGCCTCTTCCTTCCACTCTTGCTTTGCACATGACTATGTTTAGTTGGGCTTAATATGCAAATACCACTGTGTTACAACTGCCTGCAGTGTTCAGTATAGTAATATGCTGAACAGGTTTGGGGCCTAAGAGCAATAGACTATGTCATATAGCCTAGGTACATAGTGGAGTATACCATCTAGGTTTGTGTAAGTACACTCTATGACAGAGGTATCCAATCTTTTGGCTTCCTTGGGCCTCATTGGAAGAATAATTGCCTTGGGCCACACATAAAATACACTAACACTAACAATAGCTGATAAGCTAAAGAAGATCACACACAGAAAAAAACCTCATAATGCTTTAGGAGAGTTTACAAATTTGTTTTGGGCCACATTTAAAGCTGACCTGCTGCAGTGGCCCGTGAACCTCAGGTTGGACAAGCTTGATCTATGATAAGTTCACACGTAATTAAATGTTCTAATGATACATTTCTCACAGTATAGCCCCACCATTAAGCAACATATGAATACATACATACACACACATTCTCAAATATATGTGTGTGTGTGTGTGTGTGCATACACATACATGAATAATCATGGCTCACAATAAGCATATAGTATAAGCCATGCACTTGTTCTGAGCTCTGCATAAATTAACTATCATTATTCTTCTTTTAGTAATGAGGAAATTGAAGCCCAGAGAAGTTAAATAGTTGCCCAAGATGATATTTATTAAATGGCAAAGCCAGTATTCAAACTCTAGTAGGCTGGCTCCAGAGCACACGATTTTAACCATGATGCTATGCATCCTCCACTGATGGCCAACCAAGTCCTGTAGCTTACCAAAACTTTCTTATTTGGTGACTGTATTAGTTTCCTGGGGCTGCCATAACAAGTTATCACAAACTTGGTGACTTAAAATATACACGTACGCACACACAAATTCTCAAATCTAAGATCATATATATATATACACACACATGTATATATGTATATACACACACATATGTATACACACACATATATATTTGAGAATGTGTGTGTACATTATATATTATATTGTATATTATATATATGTGTATGTGTGTATATATATATATATATTTATATAATGTCTCAAAAAGTTCCAGGTACAATTGTAAACACTTTGTATGTATTAATTTATTTAATACTCACTGTGACACTATGATTTAGGTACTATTATTATTGCCATGTTAGAAATGAAGAAACGGGCACAGGAAGAATAAGTGATTACTCCAAGCTGCCAGAGCCTGAATTCTGACAAAGACAGTCTGTCTCTGGAGTCTATTGTTTCAACTCTCGTGCCACCTATCTCTACTAACCTAACCCCAACCCTCTGCCACCTTGACACAGTCCTGTGAGCTCTGAAGTGCAGTAAGCCCTTGTGAAGCTGTCAGTATAGTGGAGAAACACAATCAAACAAAACAATAACCATGAACCATGAAATCACTTCCCGGGCTCCTGGGCTCCTGGACTGGTTTAGGACCCAGACTTGTACAATTAGATTACTACATCCCATAGAGATTGGTCCATCAATCTGCATGTGACCCAAACTTGCCCTAGAATTGTTGCTAGAAAGAATGCAAAAGAAGTGTTCTTTTCAGTAGGGTTGCCTGGAGCTGCTGGTACCAGGGCCAGCTTGAGCCTGAAGCCAACAGAGAAAGAGGAAAAGCCACTGAGACCTGGAGAAACAGATCCCTGACAAGAACTACTCCTGTATCCTGAGCCACTCAAAGCTCTGTTTTGTTTAAGCCACTTTGGTTAAGTTTCTGTCACTTTCACGTGACTCCTAACACAGAAAAGTGTATGTAATTCACTTTACACAGTACCACTAACCACCTGGTAGCTATCTGTACAGCCATTTTTAAAGAACAAGTATTAATTAAATATAGAAGCAAAAATTGTTCTCTGTAGAGGAACATGTATGTGCAATCGCACAGAGATACAAAAGATCACTGCTTATTAATGGAGAGTGAATTCCAGAGTAATCCAGCTGTTAACATCCAGACCTCATCTTATTATTATCTTCAACTGACCTCCAGAGAATTCACCTTTAATGAGAACTTCGATAACTCGCCAGGAATTTCCCTCTTCATTTCTTTCTATACCCTGGAAAACTTTAAGCATCTACACAGATACATTCTGATTTGCCATTTCTCCTACATTTATAGTGAGTTGGCTGAAACTGCTATATTACTGATCTCAAGGCATTGGGTCTTTGAGATCAACAAAAACACCATGCTTCTGTAAGTCTTACCAAGCACCTTTACCAGGCCGGTCTAGTGCATTCTAGGGCTCAGCCCTTCCTGATCAGCCTATCCTTCTACCTGTAAACTATTATGATGTTTATTTCATGGTAAAGAAATAGAGTCTCAGCAAGGTGATGCAGTTGAATTGAAGTTACAGTTAGGCTGTGGTGATACTGGACTTGTCCCACTCCCGAGCCTATGCTCTTTGTATTATGTGGCCTTGGTTAACACTTCTGTCCCAACTGAAACATGAGATTTGGCTATAATACTATTTTTTTGTTCTTTTTTTTAAAAAAATTATTTATTTATTATACTTTAAGTTCTGGGGTACATGTGCAGATCATGCAGGTTTGATACGTAGATATACACATGCCATGGTAGCGGTTTGCTGCATCCACTGACCTGTCGTCTACATTAGGTATTTATCCTAATGCTATCCCTCCCCAATCCCCCACCCCCTGCTATTCTTCCCCTAGCCCCCCACCTCCCAGGTCCCAGTGTGTGATGTTCCCCTCCCTGTATCCGTGTGTTCTCATTGTTCAACACCCACTTATGAGTGAGAACATGCGGTGTTTGGTTTTCTGTTCTTGTGTCAGTTTGCTAAGAATGCTGGTTTCCAGGTTTATCCATGTCCCTGCAAAGGACATGAACTGATTCTTTTTAGCCATAATACTATTATCCATTACTATTGTGTGGTTTTCCAGAGATCCTTTGTATTCATCATGAAACTCTTATAAAGGCTTATGAGACTGTGCCTTGATTCCACATGGAACACAGCACAGTATCCCCACCAGCTACCCACTGGGAGAGATGTCAATGAGAGAAAACATGCAACTATCAGCTAAATTTCCCTTGTCAATCCCTGGCTGATTGTACTGGGGCCTCTTTGCTGGAGTCACTGGAAATGTCACTTGCAAAGGGCACATTGTAAGTCCATAAATTTGAAATGTAGAATACCAGGTCTTTTTACACTGTGTGAATTTCATTTTGCTCCAGACTAGGCATCTGTTTTGTGAGCTCCTTAGGAATCTATGTTGCCTTTCAGTTCTTCATTATCTCACTGGACCACTGACTGAGATGGCCTCTTCATTGACTTTCCTGCTTCCACTCTTGCTTTGTACGTGCCCCTGTCCACACTGAAGTCCAGGAGAGCTTTCAGCACCATGATGAATTGCACATATCTTCCCTTCAACCTATTAACTTTCCCCATCTCAATCAGGGAAGAACATACGCTGGTTATAGAGAAGCCATTTGTGCCCGGATCCATAGGATGATTCTTTCTTCATAATATAACCCCAAGGTATAGAGGAGACAAAGCAATTCTTATCAATATGTGGCCAGAATTGTTATTTTTCAAGAAATTGGGTCAAAGCCTTAGTAATAGGATGAATGAAAAGGCTTCATGGAAGTACAGACTTAGAGCATAAAATCTAAAATCCTTACTAATGACGATAAGCACGTCTTTATTGACCTACGTAGTACCAGAGGTCACATCTTCCACCACATCCTACCCCTACTTACTAGAATAATTACTGAAATTGCATTGAAATCAGAAATCAATTTAGGAGAAATTGAGAATATCTATAATATTAACTGGTTTAATTCAAGAGCACAATCTGTCTTTCTATTTATTTCAAGTTTCTTTAATTTCTCTCAGTAATATTTTGTACTTTTTCTGTGTAAAGTTCTCAAAGAACTCATTAAATTTATCTCTAATTTTTAATTGTTTCCAGTTTATAGAAATATAATTAATTTTTGTTTATGGACTTTGAATCTCCCATCATTGTTAAATTCACTGAATAACTTCAATAGTTTGTGGACTCTTTTGATTTTGACTATAAAACACGTTTTGGGCTTTATTTCTTTGAACAATGAAAATTTTCTTTTTTCCTTTCAGTTCTTAAGCCCTTTATTGACTTTGGTGTTATCTTATTTCATTGGGTAGGAACTTCATAAAATGTTGAAAAGTGGTTAAAATAGCAAACAATCATCTTGCATCCAATTTCAAGGGGGAAACTTACAACATTCCGCTAATAAGTATATTTCTAATAGATACTTCTAAGTTTAAGTAATATCCTTCTATTAATAGTTATAAATCTTTGGTTTCTAGTTTGCTAAGAAATTTCTTTTTTATCATAGGTAGTGCTGACTTTTCCTTAACCTTTTAAGATAACCGTGTGGCTTTTCTTCTTTATTTTGTTAATGCAATGATTGATTTTCAAATGTCAAACAAACTTTATACTCCTGCAAAAACCCAACTTGATTATGATGTGTTTTTTTCTTTTAATTTTTTTGGGTACATAGCAGATGTATACATTTATGAGTTATGTGAAATATTTTGATACAGGAAAACAGTGTGTAATCACATCAGAGTAAATGGGGTTTCCATCACCTCAAGCATTTATCCTTTGTGTTACGAACAATCCAGTTATACTCTTCAGTTATTTTAAAATTTTATCCATTTGTTTTTTTGAGACAGTTGAACTCTGCTGCCTAGGCTGGAGTAGTGTCACAATCATGGCTCACTGAAGCCTGGAACTCCCTGGCTCAAGCAATCCTCAGTCTCCTATGCAGCTGGGACCACAGGCATGTGCCACCATGCCCAGCTAATTGTTTACTTTTTTGTAGAGTTGGGATCTCCCTGTGCTGCCCAGGCTGGTCTCAAACTCCTGGACTCAATCGATCTCCCCACTTCAGTCTCCCAAAGTGGTGGAACTAGAGGCGTGAGCCACCATGCCCAGCCTTAAAATTTCCAATTAAATTATTTTTTTTTATTACAGTCACATTGTCGTACTAGCAAATACTAGGTCTTACTCATTTTTTCTTAATATTTTTTTGTACCCATCATCGGATGAGTTTTCAATGGCAACAATGGTATGAACTGTTAGCAGAAGTTCCTCCCAGGTCCTCTTCAGATTTTTGATGCAGATAACATCACATTGCCTTTTAAGTGTACTATTCCATTTGGAAGTCAAGGTTGACTCTACCTGAGTTTCTGCTGCAAGGAATTTGAGGACATCCTCCTCCTTTATCTGTAGGACATCAAGAGCTCTAGACACTGTGAAAATTTCCCTTTATGTTATGACAGGAGCCCAGAACCATATTTTGGATCCCTTTTGGGGTAGTGCAGAAAGGCTCTTCATGTATTATTGGAAATTCTTCTGTACAGATTTGTCTCTTGTCTCTCATGTATTTATTCAATTGTTTGTATCAGTTTGGACTCATATATTTTATACTTTAGGTATAACATTATAATTCAATGCTATGTTATTTTGTTGATGAAATTGTTCCAGCATTGGCCATTAGGAGCTCTTTTTTTTTTAAGATGAAGTCTTGCTCTTGTTGCCCAGGCTGGAGTGCAGTGGTGTGACACCCACCAGGATAAAGAGAAAGAGAAGCTGGCCAGGCACAGGGGCTCACGCCTGTAATACCAACACTTTGGGAAGCCAATATAGGCTGATTGCTTAAGTCCAGGAGTTTGAGATTGTGATGTATTATCCTTATTTATGATTGGGAAGTCTGTTTTCTCATATTTTTCTCTACAATTTGTGTATCTCGGTTTACAAGAGAGATTGGCCTATAATTTTTCTTTCTTGTAATATGCTTTATTATACCTTGGTTTCAAGGTTATGCTGACCACTGCAAATGAGTTAAAACCAATTCCCCCTTCTCTAGTCTCTGAAAAGATTTCTTGTAGAAATAATGTTAATTCTTCTATAAGCAATTGAAATCGTTCATCTATAAACCTATCTAGAGATAGACTTTTCTTTGTGAGAAGATTTATACTTTATGGATTCAATTTCTTCAATAAATATAGGTAAATTTTATATTGATTTAATTCCATGTTAATTTCTTTAGGTTGCATATTTTAAGGAATGTATTCATTTTGTCTAAATTTTCAAAGTTTTTGGCATAAAGTTGTTTATGGTAACTTCCTATGATTCCTCTAATGAATTTATCTGTGGTAAAGTCCCCTTTTGATTGTTACTGGTGATATGCACCTTTCTTTCATTCTCTATTTTATCAATCTTGATGATAGTTAATCAATTTTACTAGTTTTATCAAAAAATATATTTTGGATTGTTTGGTGTTCTGTATTATACACTTTTATATTCTATTTCATTATTTTTGCTTCTTATACATATTAATTACCTCCTTGTAGTTTCCTGAGGTTTGATATTATTTTTCTATCTTCTTGAGATAAATGCATAGATAATCAGTTTCAGCCTTTTTATGTTGCAATATGAATTTTAAGGGAATACATTTCCCCTGATAGCTTTATCTGCATCCTACAAGTTTGGCAGGTCATATTTTTACTACCATTTAGTTAGAAATGTTTTCTAATTTTGGCTGTGATTTCTTCTTTGACCCATGTGTCTTTCAAAAAAATACAAATATCTGGTAAGTTTGTTTAATTTTTTTAATTTAGTTTTCATTTTTTGTTAATACTGATTGCTAGCTTAATTCTACTTCACCAAAAGAGAGCCCACATAGCCAAGTCAATTCTAAGCAAAAAGAACAAAGCGGGAGGCATCACACTACTGGACTTCAAACTATAATACAAGTCTACAGTAATCAAAACAGTGTGGTACTGGTACCAAAACAGAGATATAG
>CAUYLG010018250.1:0-39947 GCA_963573385.1 Cacajao melanocephalus
GAGTAGATGCAGTTAAGGAAGAAAATCTGAAGCTAAAATCAGAAAACCAAGTTCTTGGACAATATATAGAAAACCTCATGTCAGCTTCTAGTGTTTTTCAAACAACTGACACAAAAAGCAAAAGAAAGTAAGGGATTGACAGCCTTCTATTTTATGGAATTGCTGCTGATTATCTTTTCTTTAAAACTTGGATAGATTCCAAAAGTTACAGTACCTTCGTTTGTGGCTTCATTGAATATTTATGAAGCTAATGTCAGAAGTAGACAAAAGTAACACAATAACAGGAGACTTCCATAAGTTTGTGTATTATGTTAGTCTATGAAAATGTGCAAATGTAGAGACTTTATCATTAGAATGGCATATATTTATGAAACTTAAAGATGAATGTTTTATCGAATCTGTAGGTTTAGCACTGTCTTTTATTATAGGATTAGTAAGATATAAAAGAAAATAACCACCACGTTGTGAAAAAGTGACCAAAATCATGTACTGAATGCACAGCTTTATGTACCCTGTCCACCATCTTGTGCCTCTTCTCCATTTGCCTCTTCCTTCCTATTTCCCTTCCCTTAAGGAAAAAAACTGGTTTCACATTTGTAAAAGTAATTTTAATAGTTAATCATCTCTGAGAGTAACCTGTATTTTAATTGTTGAAACTTAACCAAAATAAGATCCTGTCACAGCTAGGGCTTGTCATTTGTGATATCTAGTGTTAAGATAGGAATGCTGGTTTCTCTTTTAATAAATTGGAAATAGATGGATGCTAACAATGAAGGTTTTTCTTTGAAACTGAATTAACTTGGGAGTACTTGTTGTTAATAACTTCTTTTTGCACAAAGTAACTCATTTTATATTATCTGAAAAGATATAATTTCTGGTTATGTGTATGTTTAAAATAGAAAATTTAGAGGAAAACTAGAAATAGGGTGGAGAAGTACTTGGTAAACAGTAGTAACCAACTCCAAATATTTTCACTCCAGATTTGTGTTTTCTCTGGCACAGACTAGATCTTTTGGGAAGTGTGTATGAAAGTAGATTAAGTCTGACTACCCTTATGTAAGCCACATCTGGATGAGAACAGTTCCAGGTTGGTTTCTAAGTGTATTCGTACCCAGCAGATCAACTTTTGCAAAATTCCTTAACAGTATATTAGTATTAGAATAGTGAATAAAGTATTCTTATTATCTTGCTCAGTGTTTTATCTCACTTGTTCTAGAATTTTCTGTAAACTCTGCTACTTGAAGAGTTTTAGTCATCCTTTAACAATTTTTCAAAATTTAGTTTGTAGGTTCCATTTGATAAGAAAATCAATATTGGAAGTAATGCTAAAATCTTAAAATAGGAAAAGAGATCCACTAATATAGCTTATGGTTATTAGATTTGGGCTAATTTTAATCATGGAATAATCTTATGTATTGGTGTAAAAGCTGATGAATGACTTTAGCTGTCTGAATATATAATAGTCAAACTGCAAACAGTTTGCATCCCTTTTGTGACCTAATTTACAGACATTTAAATTGTGTTGCAGTTCTGCTTTGCCGTTTAATAAAAAGCTGTTTCAGAGGTTGTGTGTGTTTTGATATAGTTGCCTAAGTAAATGGGGTATTTAGATATAGTGGTGTATCCAGGGTGCTACAGAATAGTGTATCTTATTTAAGTACCCAGTTACTGATTATTTAGGGGAATAATATTTTTATTAATACAGCTATAACTGGTTATCGATATAAGTATCATACATTAGCTTAAAGAAACAAAAGCAAAGCACTCAAAGGATCTAAGATCTCCAGGGAAAAGTAAGTTGTATTTTTTAGAGTAGGCTAAGCTACTTTAGCAAGAGACCTAGTGATAAAGAATATAAATACAGAAGTTTCTCTCCCAACCAGTGGTTCCAAAGTCAGCATTGCATGCTAGCAGCCTTTGTTTACACAGTTATTCAGGGACTTTGGTAGAGGACGGTGCTGCCATTTTAAATCATGCCTTTCAAGTCACTCTAGTTATTACCATTCTAATTTGCAGAAAAAGAATGTGGAAGTGCACATATGCAAGGTTTTATGGGCTGCACCTGGAAATGGCTCATATGTCTTCTCATATTCCAGTGATATGGAGACTTCGTTACATCTAGATACAAGAGGAGCTGAGAAATGTAGTCCCTAGTTGGGAAGCCATATTCCAGCTATAAATACAAGGTCTTCTGGCCACTAGCAGCCTCAGCCAAGCTATTCTTATGCTACTAAGTATCTTCCCTTACATAGAACATAATCCCTCTTCATCCAGTTACTGATTCAGCTCACAATTTAGGATCTTTATTAAAGGTCCATCCGTTTAGATGTGGCTTCTAATAGTCTGACAACCTCTAAACTGATAGGCAGATTATTTGCTCTCACCCTTGCCACTGCCCATATGTAATGTAGTGGGGACAGGATGGACAAATAAAAAGTCTCAATTTGGAAAATGGAATAAAGGGAAACATGCAAAAATTGTGGAATGCTCCCTGGAGATGTATGACGATTTTGTCCCTAGTGGAGAAGTTCCTTGATAAGACTATGATTCTTATCTCTGCAGGGGACTCCCTTGTATTTATTGAACTCTATGGTTTCCCCTCTGGAAAGTTATTCCTTATCCATTTTCTCCCATGGCTACCTTGGAAGTAGAGGTTGGGTGTTCACTCCATGAGAATTGTGAAGACAGGCCTCTTCCTGCTGGTGTCAACTTAGTGCCCATCATTTTAAGGCCAAGCTCATTTTCTCTGGAAAATAATTCTTTCAAAAACTCAAGCCTTTTTATCAATATGCTTCTGATTCCATATGCCAAAGAACCACAGCCAAGCTGTTGACCAAATTCTCAAAGTATGCATTATTTTTGCCTCTCTTTAATGGAGTCTATCTTGAGATCAACTGAAAATAAGATTGCACTGGGAATGTTACATGCAGATTATCACTGCAAAGCTGTATTCCTTTATTTGACTTAGCAATTGGTAGAAGAGTCTTCATGGGCTTCCCCCCAATCTCCTACACCTCAAAATAATTTTGAACCTTTGCTGCTATTCAGACTTTAGAAACAATTGGCTTAATTTTGTGAGGTTCCTTGTATCTGAACTTTGTCTATTCCCTTCCACCTCTGCTTGAAAATGTCAATTTTTTTTGATAGCTTGCTAAAAGCATCAAGGAATAGCCAGTTAATTTAACATTCTGGCTTTTTCCAACTAGAGCTATCAGCTTAGGTGCCAAAATATATCCCCACCTGGTTGTCATGTTAATGGTAAGCTAATGCTATATACTTAGTTTTTTGCTATGCAATACTTCAGGATAATTTCTACATTAGACATGTAGGTGGTAAACAGTGTGCCTAGGGGACTGTGTCCAGCTTCTGGAAAAGACTCTCCTTGACCAAATTTTAGAGAGGCTCCTCTGAGCTCTCTTTTTGACTAGTCCAGTTTTAGTAAAAATCCTGCTAAATCAGTTTAGAGAGAATCCCACCCTCAATAACTGATGATCACCAACCTGGCCTGTCTTTGGCAAAAATCACCGTACCCTTGATGTCTCCACTTAGTAGTTTTCCACCCACTGACCTCATCACTGCTCATTGACTATTAATCCTCAGCTGTCTTTGCTGTGTTAGTTGAGCCCGATTTATTTCCCTTATTGGGTAATGGTCTTAACACATACAGTCCTGAATAAAGTCTTCTTTACTGCTCAGAATGTTTTTTTCTTTAATACTTCCTAGTTTACATGCTGGTGGAATGACATTTGGCAGGGAGAAAATCAGCATACTCCTTGTTGGGGACTGAATGTGTCCTCCCAAAATTCTTAGGTTGAAATCCTAACCCCAGTGTGATGCTTTTAGGAGGTGGGACCTTTGGGAGATGATTAGGTAATGAGGGGGAGGCCCTCCTGAATGGCATTAGTGCCCTTATGAAAAGAGACCCTGGAGAGCTTTCTTTGTGCCGCATAGAAGACGGCAGTCTGCATCCTGGAAGAGGGCCCTCAACACTGATCATCTCAGACTTCCAGCCTCCAAAACTGTGAGAGAGAAATTTGTTGTTTATAAGCTACCCAGTCTTATAATTTGTTATAGCATCCCAAAAACAGACGCCCATTTTCCCCAGTGTTGCCTCATAGGAATTCCCCCAATATTGACACTGCCATTCTATTCAGAATGTGTCCTCTTTATACTCCTTTGGACTCACAGCAGGTTACTACAAATCACAGTTCCTCGTCTGAAACTTGTAGGGCCAGATGTCTTCTTAGAATTTAGAGTTTTTCAGATTTTTATAAAATATTAGGACTCAGACACCAATATGGGGATTGGGGCAACACCTATAATCAAGTATATTAACATTTCTGCAGAATGAGTATTAAAGTAGGATAAAGAAAGACTATATAAAACCTTGCAGGAGAAGTCAGACTCAGCTACCAAGTGAGTTTTGTTGCCAAAATGCTGGGAAAAAACTTTTACGTTTCAGAGATTTTTGGTTTTTGGAATTCTAACAACAAAACCTTTTGTATTAAAGTAACCAAAGTCATGTATGCATTTAGTTCCAACCAGTTAATGTCACATCTCTACACCTGTCACTTTTCCCTGTGATCTAGTACCTTTTATAAAGAAAAATGATAGTTGAATTATAGAATCTAAAATTAATTGCATGGTTCAAAGAAAAGCAAAATTGATTTAACTTTAGAATGTAAAGCTGTTCTTTACTTTGCCCCATAAAAATTTTGTTTTTTCCTGAACACTTTGTGGTAGTTGTCATCATATACGTCTTCAATGTGCATGTAACCAAAATTATTACCAGTGAACACCAGAATTTAGTTGTTAAGACCACTTGTAAATCATGAAAGAACAGATAATATGAATACATGAAAGGTTAATAATTGGAAGAGAGAATGACTTAATTTCCTATTACTCTGATCAGAAAACTAGCTGCAGTTTATTTCACTGAAATCAGAGACTAATGATATTTAAAAGACAAATTTACAAGGCTAGGTGTGGTGGCTCATGCTTGTATTCCTAGCTCTTTCAGACGCCAAAGCAGGATTCCTTGAGCCTAGGATCTTGAGACCAGCCTGAACAACATAGTGAAACCATGTCTTTACAAAAAAAAAAAAAAAAAAAAAAAAGCAAAAATTAGCTGGGCATGGTGGCTAAGGTGGGAGAATTGTTTGAGCCCAGGAGTTCAAAGCTGCAGTGAGTTATGATGGTGCCACTGCACTCTAGCCAGAGCAAGAGAGTGAGACTCTGTCTCCTCAAAAGAACAAAAACAAAAAAAGGGACATTTACTACAACAAGGACTTTATGTTGGCCATTGGCTTTTGGACCTATGAAGGGGTGGGTTGAGATACAACAGAAGCTAAAGTCATACATTCATTGTAATCAATTTCATAATGTATTTATCTTGTTTTAAAATATATACATTATAAATGGCGTATCAGGTGTTATTAAAATTTGGGAATACCCCCAAATTTTGCCAAAAAAAGTATTCATTTAACAAACACAAAATATGTGATAACTATGTTAGGTGGTAAAAGCTCATTTTTCCAGTTATCCTGTTGCCCATCTTCTCTAAAACTACCCTACTCTTCCATACATTCTCTCTCTCATCATCTTGCCTCATATCTGAGCTTTCAGATTAGGGATAATATTATTTCCTAAATTCAGCTGTCATACTATGGAAATACATGGGAGTTATATACTTTTGGGGAGAAGAAATTATTGAAATTTATGCAGAAATTCTTTTATGTTTTAATAAATCACTTATATAAAAGATTTAGTTATCTTACTTTAGCCATCCTATATTTAATCTTTAAATCCTGCAAAAGTTAAAACATATAGCCACAATTGAAAAGAGAACAAAAAAACTGTTCACAGATTCCTAGAGTGTAATGTATTTATGTTTTAACCATTCTGAATGGTTTCTACTGAATACAAAACCATTTTGGACTAGAATTCTAAAATTTTAAGATACATTAAATTCATTTCCAGTGGTTCGTTTTAACACGGAAGCAGTTCCATCATGTTTCTCTTTCAAACGTGGACTGATACTGCAAAAACACTAATTCTAGAAACATGATGTTTTGCTGGAGAAATGATTAATGGAAGCAAGACTATTAGGAAAAAATATTCAAGAAGGGAGACATTACAGTCATCAAGTTAAAAAGCCTCTAAAAAGGCAAACTAAAATAAAAGCAAAATATACTTATTTCTCTCCTTTATGGATAAAATGTAGGCCGTTTTAAACAATAAAGTCAGATTATGGAGTAAAAGGAAAAAGCCATTTGATTATTAAGAAAGATGTCTACCGCATGGATCTAGTACAGGTTATACATTAGAGTTTTAGTTTTAGTTAAACTTATCAGCTATGGTACATCCACAAAGGGGTATGTGCACAGGAATTAGCAGTGACTTGGCAAAATCAGTTGCTCAAATTTTACCACTGCAAGCTCATGGAGTTTTACCAAACAAATCTACAACCAAGAAAGTTCAAAAAAAAAAAAAAAAAAACTTTAAACAATCTTTAGAAAAAATGTTCACATACAAGACACTTTCCAGGCAAGAAAGTTTTCATTACATTAAAAAAAGTTCTCATCTAGGATTATTCAATGTGTTGAGTACATTTGGATACCCCAAATGCAAAGCGAGCTAGAGAGGGAGAATGCTTGCAAGATGTGTTGAGTTCGTGTACAAAGTATGGCTAAATACTGTGTATTAAGATTTTCTACCACCAATTTATAGAAGTTCAGAGCATAGCAATGGAGTAAATAACTTATTTTCTTTTTCAATTCACTCTTTGAAATAAGGAGTGAATAGTATTAGTGGCTATGTTTGGCTTCCTTCAATAAAAGCAGAAGCTAGAGACTTATTTTCCTTATTCATAAGTTCTAAGTTTATCTACTGGGGAAGGAGTTGTATGGGAACCTATAATAGTTCAGGGCTTGCCCAAGGATGGGGTTTGTTTACGTCCATGAAGGAATCCAAAATCTTACCTAACAACATGTGGAAAGTTCTCTAGATACTTAATATTCAAGGAGTTCTGTGGTCTCAAAGATTTAGATCCTCTTCCAAAGAGTCTAAACCTGTTACCCAAACATAAGAATTTCATAAATAAAATATTTTAAATGGAACAACACAGCTCCATTATAATATAGTCCAGTGACATGGTAACTGCTTTAAAAAAGAAGAGCAACAGTAATAGTTGCTCCTATCCACCTCAGTGGCAGCTTTGAAGCTATTCATAGATGAGATGACAGACTTAAAATAGATTTAAACTTGTCAGGATAAAAAGGTAAAAATACAAAAGCATTCCAACCCCACTGGAAATAAGAAAATACAAAAGCATGATGAATTGACATCAGTCATTAGAATTGCTTAGTATAAGGAAAATAATATAAATTCTCCTCAATAATAACCTGTTAAATAGGGTATTAAGGATGAAAAAATATTTAAATTTTATTGTCAATAGCAGTGTATGCATAAGAAATTTTGAGAATGGGGTAAACCACTCTGGCATAAAGCAACTATAAAAACTTGAAAAAAAAATCTGTACGTCATTTTGTTTTGATAAAACCCATTATCTTTGTATTCAAATGTAAAATATGCTGCAATATAATCTGGTGATTCTACAAACAAGGCACCTCTTTAAAGGAATCTATAATTTAAGTGAACAACTGACCATAACCATAATTTGACACAAACTAGGTAAATGTGGGTCACATACAACACTTTCAATTGTTGATAGAATCAAACAACTGTACAGAAACTTTATTGCATTTAGCTCTGTACAACAGAACACATGCTCATTTTGATTATAGAACTACCAGTTATTTTGTTGTATAGCCATTTAAGTGGAAATTCCAATAACTGATTTTTCCAATAGCAGTGAAGCTGCTACATATTATTTTGTTCTGTACAAACCAAAACTATCTTCGAACAACTAAAACTATGTAACTTGTAACGGTATTAATCTCTTAGATCCGATATGTAATGCACCACTTTTGTTTTAAATTCAAAGACCAGGTAACTTCAGAGTGGCCTTTTCTTTTCCTCTGAAATGAAGGACTAAAATAAACGTCTGAAAGAATAATGTTGCTAGATATTAGAAACAGGATGTGCCGATTGATTCAAGTTTAGGTCTGGCATGCTGATTTTAGAATGCCAAATATCTCTCAGGAATTAAAAATACTTGAATCTACTTTAGTCCTTTCGTACTCTTCTTTTGCGTACTGACTTTATTGGCCCATCTCCAGATCCTGTGCTCTCATCTGCTTCTTTCATCTAGAAAAAATAATTATGAAAAGGTTTCTTTTAGTGTAACATGTAACTAGTAAATAGTAGTAACCAATATATTTATTATTCTCTAAAATATATGTGCTACCCATCAAGTGCTATCATGAAGGTATTATATAAAATAAAGTTATAGTTATTTCTCAAGGTTATACAAAAGTTGACGTATTCTAGCTGACACATACACATAAGAAGATGGAAAGACTGAAAGATGGAATTAAGGTATCTTTGAAGGTATATAAAGTGTTTTGTAAAGCAAATGTAAATAGAATACACATTCAAGTAAATGACTGCAGGTATTATTTTAAGGAAGTCACAGCAGACACAATGATTATTTAAAACTGCTCTGGAAGAAATTCTCTTCACTTAGCTCTCCCTAAATAAGGAGATTCATACTAGATGATGGTCTCCAAAGTCTCTTTAAAAACTCAGAGGGCAGTATAACCAGCAACCAGTATGTGTACTGAATAAACATTAGGAGACACTTAATAATAACTATGAATTTATTTGGAGGATTTCTTCAAATGGATAAAATACAACATTTATTTCATCACATGCAAAAGCAGGCAGTACTGTACTTTTACCCCACCTAAGTAGTTAGAATGTAATATGTTAGGATGGTGACTCTGTGGGGTAAGGCTATGCAACTCTTTAATGGCCGAGAAAACAGGTTTTTGGTTTATGCCGGGTTAAAAAAAAAAAAAAAGAAAAAAGAAAGCCCTGGCTATAATTATACTCGGGATTTCTCATTCAATAATAACTAAAAAAAAAAAAAAAAAAAAAAAAAGCACTGCGCAAAGTTCCATTTTATATCAGGACACAAAAAGGGGTAGACTAATCATTGGGGGGGAAAAAAGTTAATTAAAGATTTGAGAAAAATATCCGATCAGGCAGATAGTATTCAACTACTCAAGGAATGAAATATTTCAAAATGTGACAGTAAAATGTTGAGACAATAAGGATGTTTTACAAAGATATAAAAATTATAATAATGACAATTATCTTTTAAATATTCAAACAATCTCTTTATTATGCTTTTCAATAGAATTTCAATGAGAAAGTCATAATTTTGGATTTATGTATTCTATCTTTATATTTTGTAAGTCGTAGGCTTGCTCTATACTGTTTTTACTATGTATTGAGACAATATAAACTATAGTATTTTAAATTTCTTCCTTATGAATATGTTTTAAAAACAATATAGAGGCTCTTATAAAAGCTGAGAGAAATATGGCAAAATTTTTCTCATAAACCAGATTGCTGCTTTTATTGAAAGAATTTTTTATGGATAACAACTATACATAGAAACCAGTTTATTTTCTGTTAAAGTGTTGCTTACCTCATCCTCTGATCCAGACTTATTTGATTTCTTATGTTCTTCTTGCCCTTCTATGATTTCGGTTTCTTCTTCACTCTTTTCCTCAGGTTCATCTTCCTCTTCTAGAATACAGATTTTATTAAAAGCAAAGGCTCAATAAATTAAAATTTTGCTGCTGAAAACTATTAAATACAATAAAGGGGATTTATTTAAATTCCAAGACTTATTCCAAGATTTAGAAGAAACTCCTTCCATTCAAAATTTAAAAAATTATAAATACTCATATCATCGTATTTTACAAATGAATCATCATATCTGCGTTGGGGGACAGGTTTAAAAAAATTCTTAAGCATTCAGTTTGTATGTAATATGAAAACCAAAAACTAATAATCTTTCCTGTGTTCTTGTCTTGGGAAATACTTCCTTTACTTTTTGGTGATCTTTTATTCTTTAATATGCTATTTATTTATGTTTGTTCTCTGTGGACATTATCATGCATTTTTTCAGGACCCTCCTTAGGATTCCATTTAGCAGAACCTCCAACTTTTGTCAATATCGTTACCAAAAGATATTAAGGATATCCTAGGAGCCATATAAAGTAAAAACTCCTACCCCACCAAGAATAGGCTTTAGGGAAAAGAAAGGTGAAAAATCAACTGTACTTCTTCCGTGTAGTTCTACATCCACAGTGTGGGACTACGTGTATAGGTGAAAGTACCTTTACACAAGCAGGCCCTTCTGATATTCAAATGCCCTCAAAATAAGGTTGATCCACACATCAATATCACTCACTTCATCAAGTGAGTGAAAAATAGTGCTTCGGGATATTTGGCTTGTGACACCGGGAAAATCAATAGTTTTATTTCTACCTCATGTAGGGAGGTCTCAATGGAGAGCCACCAAAGGGTGACTTCAGTTCTAACATCTTCAAGAGTTTAATATTGTGTGGGAGGGGGATATAGGTTCAGCAATCCTTTGAGAAAATTAATTAAATTATTTTTCTGTATGATAAGCATCTGGTTAACAATAGCCATTGGAAGACTTGGTGTTGATTTTGTTGCTGCAATCACCTGCTTTATATCTATTCCTTTTCTATAGAGGCCATGATATATGCCCTCCATCACTCTCCTTCTCATCTTCTACACTCCCAGAAGCAAGAAACATCCTTGCGAAAAGCTATGGCCTATGGGATTCATAACTGCTAGGCTCTGAAGCAACTGAACATTATTTAAATCTCTTTCCTAAAACACAAAAATTATAAACAGGGTGGCTGCTTAGAAGACTGTTACTTCTCTTTGTGATAGTCACATATTCTTGGGAGAGTAGGCTGTATAAACTTGATAATAAACAAGTGGGACAGCTAGTTATTTCAAGGTAATATACTGTTTCTACGAGCTTTACCCAGGGTCTCCATTACAAATCATTATCATTGTCTTACCTTTTTCAAGCATTTCACCATCACTTTGCTTTTTTTCCTCTTCCAGGTCTATTGGTTTTTCCAGGGCTGCTTTCTCTTCCTTTACTTCTTGCTCTAGTACTCCCTTTGTTTGTGGTATACATATGTCGGGTTTTTTATACTCTGTATCTTTACATTTCTTCTGTGGTAGTTTAACATAAGTTATTTTTACTAAGGCAGAGCACTATTTTGAAAAACTTTTTTGCAATAAGTGATAACATACATAATGAAATATCAGTAACACTTTTGAAACATTTAATTTATTACTTTTAAGAATCACTTGCTCAATATATATAGAACTCTTAAACAATAAGAAATTTGGGGGAAGGAAGTTGAAGGAAATCTATTTTCTTTACCTTTACTCTTCTTGGCCAACAAAATGAAGTAATTAATGCTATTGGCACTCCTCCTGTCACGAGATAAATCAACCAAAGCCATGGGTGCCCTTCAGCAGCTGCCATTAACTGTTTTAACACACCAGGCTGTAGACAAGATAAGCATAAAAATGCAATTCAAATTTTACAGACCTTTACTGGGTAACACAAGATACAAAGAACTTATTTACTCGGGCATTTTACATTAAGGAGTGATGAACTTGTAAGTAAAAGAAGTTTCATTTTCCTAGCCTATGCTTTGTAAAGTCTAATTTAATTATTAGCATGCATCAGTGAGTGAGACTTTGTAGCAGAAAGTATGTTATGACAAAAATGGAAACTTCTAACACACTGGCAAGAAAAATGGTAATTTTCCTTTTTGGTAAATTTCAGAATAGAACTATCTTTTATGGATGTATTACTTGGTTCATTTGAAGTGATCATTCATTCTATACTCTGATCATTCATTCTGTACTTTTAAAGAATTTACTAAAAATCATACCTCAGAATTGTTTTTTTAATATAAACATATTTCCTACACAAGACCCTCACTAAAGATATTATTTCTCTTATTAAAATAAAATAAAAAACCATTAAATGTTTTAGTTACAAGAGGTTCAAAATGAGAATCCCTCTTTACCTACTCTTTTGATGGTTTTTTGCTAGTGACCAAAGCAACTAAATGTAAGGTATGAATTTTTCTTTATAGCAACTGAATTTAAAGATACATTTCTAAGATGCATTGTGTTGAAATATTTAGCTTAACCTTTTCTAAACGGTGTTAAGATGTGGGGAAAAATCTGGAACAGAATTTAATAATATTAAACTATAAATTCTTTGTACATTCCTCTAAGTAAAAAATAGTTAAAATGAATAAACAGTAATATTTAGATTACCATTAGGTCTTGAATTGGCAAGATGACAAAGATATTAAGTAGTCTTCTTCTATAAACAGTAAATAAGCCTTAAATCCCATTAGAGCTATTATAATTTAATGAATAAAATGAGGACTTACATATGCATATATAGTTATATAGTTTGTAATGAAGCAACATAGAAAGCAAAATATTCTGTCTACATAAACTTATTCAAACACATTTCCTTTGCATTAAATAATTATTGCACATTTATTTACCTTTAAAAGAGCCATCTGAATAACCTATAACCAAGACCAAGTCTTATTACTATTAGTCTTATTACTATTATTCATAGTTATATCACTACTGCAATTGGTCAATACCATACCTCATTAGCATTTGCTATCATTATTTTCCATCTCCAACCATCTGCAGCCCAGTGATCTGCTACTTCCTTTTCCGAGCAGATAATAAAATTATCAAAGTAGATATCAGAGGTCATGGACCAAAGCTCTAAACCAAGAGCACTGAAGGAAGTCAGAAGAAATGGGTGATCATCTTCAAAATAATCTGGATTAGGAATTTTTCGAGGACTCCAGATTCCCTGGAAGAAAACGTAATTGAAGAGATTTTCAAATAAAATAACTTCATTAAAATGCTGCTTAATAAGTATCTGCTGTTGAATGAAATTAGCAATGCTAACTGGGAAAAAGAAAACTTTAACTGATATTAATTCATTAGTAATATACTGGAAATAAAATCTTGTTTCTTTTTGCTGTGTACACAATGTTCTCTATGAGTGATACTGACTTTAAATTCTACAAAAAAGGAAAAGGGAAAATTCAACATACACAGAAACATAAGAAAATTTCACAATTTATCTATTTTAGATTTTTTTTTAGATTTAGTAAAGTTATTCAAT
The DNA here is from genome assembly GCA_963573385.1 of Cacajao melanocephalus. NCBI lineage: Eukaryota > Metazoa > Chordata > Mammalia > Primates > Pitheciidae > Cacajao > Cacajao melanocephalus. The sequence continues at coordinate 13,205 of CAUYLG010018250.1, forward strand.
GCAAGATATTCAATTTGTCGAAATCAGAAAGATCATTGTATAGCAAAAATGAGGTCACTCCATTTAACGTGTACCCATGACAGGTATCATTAATCAGGTATGGTTGAATCTCAGCACAACTACTCAACATAAAACTTCCATTAGATCTTAATTGATTAAACTGTCAATTAAATCAAATACATCTGAAAATACCATTGCTCACTGACTCACTCCACCATCACATGTATGTATTCTGGGCCAGGCATTAGGCTAGATGATGGAGACATACATGGTTCCTGTATTATGGAGTTTAAAGTCTAATAAAAGAGACAGACATTAAACAAAAAAATTTACCACAAGAAACATTTTGTGTTAAATGCTTTTAATAAAAGCTACAGTGAGTACTTAGAATATGAAACTGCATATATATAATGTTAGAATGTGTCCATAAATAATTACAAAGATGAAACTAGAGGGCTAAGTAGATAACATAGAAATCTTTAATATAAACAGCTAGGTACACTCAAAAGATGTCTGAGATCAGAAAAAAATCAGGGCCAGGCTTGCTGACTCACTCCTGTAATCCCAGCACTCTGGGAGGCTGAGGCAGGTGGATCATGAGGTCAGGAGTTTGAAACCAGCCTGGCTAACAAGGTGGAATCCTGTCTCCACTAAAAATACAAAATTTAGCCAGGCATGCTGGTGCACACCTGTAATCCCAGCTAGTAGGCAGACTGAGGCAGGAAAATTGCTTGAACCAGGGAGGTGGAAATTGCAGTGAGCTGAGATCGTGCCACTGCACTTCAGCCTTTGTGACAGAGGAAGACTCTGTCTTAGAAAAAAAAATCAGAATTTTAATAATACTAAAGGATAAGTACATGAATTAAGCAAGGTATTAATTACTAAAATGTACAGTGTGAGTCTATTTGATCAGAATTCAATCCTTATATTTACTTCTAAAATAGAACTTTATTTCAAAGTAAGCATCAATTGATAATTAGGGAAGAATATAGTATGAAGTGATTTATCTTCAGTTTTTAATTTTTTTCCCCAGAAAATTAAATAAATGATGCTCTACTTTTAAAGTACAAATAAGTTGAGTATATTTTCTTTGACATCTTAAAATTACAAGCAAAACTTCTAAAAGATAACATAATTAATTAGATATATAAACAGAAAAGATCACAACATTTTTAACTTCACTAAAAAATTGGAACAAGTGGTAGTTACCTGGTAGTTAGGATTATCGACCAGTGGAGGGCTCCATGCTCCTTTGTATTTTGGGTTATCTATCATGGGAGGTTTCCACTCACCACACCCAATCCGACATGCTGGATTAAGAATCTGAGGTGCCTCCCATTCTCCATCCATGTCTTCATTCCTTAGGATATTAGAACAAGGCAAATACAGCAACCTCAAGTGTCAGATCAGTCATGTAAACTAGTAACAAAAATGCATGTAAGAAACATTTGAAATCGAGATTTAAAGATGAAGAGTGCTTACCAGTCATCAGGTTTTTCAGCATTAGGATCTGGGATAAATTTTGGTTCATCATCAAGCCAGCCAGCAGGTTTAACAACACTTAAATCTTCTATTTGGGCAGGTTCACTTTCATCCCTGTAAATACAACGTTTTATGTTAATTACTAATTATTCAAAAAGTTTAAATATGCATATGTTACAACACTCAGAAGGTACCATAACATTATTTCCCTTCCTTTTGTTTGTGTCTATTATTTGTCCTCATCTACTACCCACCTAAATCTTCTGCTAACTTCCCAAGTTTTGGTACATATTCCCTGTTGTGCTCTATGCATATGCATACATGTACATGTATACATTCTTTTTTAAAAATACAAATGATAGCATTCTATACATAATGTATTAGACCTTGCTTTTGTCACTTAAAAACTCAGTCATCCATCAACAATATATATTGCATGCTTTCTATGTGTCAAGACTATTCTAGGAGCTCCATTATTTATATATAATGCTTCATTCTTAACAGTTGCATAGTTTTCTACTTGAGAATATACCATAATTTATTTAGCTTATCTCCTTTTGGAAGACATTTAGTGTTTTCAAAATTTTACTATTATTAACACAAACAATGCTATAGTGAATGTCCTAGAAGATATGCCATTTCTCACCTGTGAAAATATAATTGTAAGAGTATGTACATTTTAAATTTTGATAGTAGCATCCACATTACTCTCTATAATGGCTATACTACGTTTCCACTCCTACCAGCAGTGCACAAAATACCTGTTTTCTCCTGTCCTTGTGAAGAGTGTTAACAAACTTCTTGATTTTTGCCCATGTGATAGGTGAAAAATGGTATCTCATTGTACTTTGAATGTACATTTAGTAGCATAAGTGATATATAAAAATCAGTTTTCTTATCTCATTACCTTTATATTATAAATTAGCTCTCTGTCAGTTATATAATTGAAAATAATTTTTCCTGGTTCTTGTGTGTTTTTGAAATAGTTTAGGGAGGTTGTTTTTTTGCAATATACAAATGGTTTATTTTCATGTAGGTGAACTTATTTTTAAAGGATTATTGGATTTTATGTCATATTTGGAAAGATCTTCCCTATTCCAATTAATTTTTTTTAACACTCCTTATTTAATTCTAGTATTTTTATTTTAAAAATAACACTTAGTAAATTCAAAAGTATATAAACATAAAGTACTAAACTACTAATAAAATTTTCATCATTACAGAAAGATAGAAATTTTAAACAAGAGGCCGCTTCATGATTTTCCAAATGAGTTACAAAATAAACAGAAATAATCAACTCTAAAAATGTATAGACTTATGCTTGCCTGATATCAATGTCATCTTGAGTCTCTGAGTGCTCAGAGTAATCAGAAGTTAAAATTTTATGGAGCATTTCTTTTAGTACTTTGTAAAACAAATTCTAACACATTTCAACAATCAGAATGAAGCTGTTATATGTGGTTTCTGTAATTTAAGGGCAAACATATTCTTTATGGGTAAACAAATATGAAACAATGTTAGAAAGCTCACAAGGAAGGATACAGTTCTACCTTTTCTGACAGTATGAATGCATGCATGAAAATGATGCATTGATTGTGGCCTTTTATTAACTTTTTAAAAAAACAGACTGCTCTTCCTACCTTGCATGTGTTCTTTCCCTATTGTATTATTTGTTGGAAGACAAAGAAATTTTCACTACTAATTAATATCTCTCTTGATCTATAAGAGCTACCAAGTTAATACTTTTAGTTTTCCAGGGACAACATACTGTGTTTTGAGTAGGTAGTAGCCCCAATGTTTACAACCAAACAAGAATTTAAAGAAATAGGAATAGGCACTTTTCAAAATGAAGCACACAGAGAAAAACTGGTAAAAACAATGAACAGATTCTCAGTGAGACCATCTAAAGCAGTCTAACATATATTTAAGTAGAGATCCCCTGAAAAAGAGATAGTGAAGAACATATAAAAATTTGAAGAAATAATCACCAAATATTATCCAAACTTGATACAACTTATAAACCTACTTTCCAAGAAGCTCAAAGAACCTAAACAAGACAAACATGAAGAAAATTACATTGAGGTATGGCAAAATCAAACTGTTGAAATTGTTAATAATGAAATAATCTTAAAACCAAGCCAAGAACAAATTAGGTAGAAGAGAATAAAGATAAGAATACAAAGTGACTTCTCATGAGAAACAATGTAAGCTCCAAAACAGAGAATAATTTTTGAAGGATATTTTCACTATTGGATTATAGGTTAGTAGTTATTTTTCAATAGTTAAAGTAAAATAAATTTTCAGACAAATGAAAGTTGAGAGAATTCAGTGACAGCAGATATGCACTATGATATGTTAAGGGAAGTTTTTCAGGCAAAAGAAAAATGGTAACATGAAAATTTGTATCAACACAAAAGGAAAAAGAGTACCAGAAATGGTAAATATATGGGTAAATGAAAAGTCTTTTTCCCTCATATGATTAAAAGGCAGCGAGTAAAATAAGAATTTTGTGTGGCCTTCACAGTATATGTAACTAAATGTATGAAACTAGCATGAAGGATGCAAGGGGGAAATATAAGACTCATAAAGTTAAATCAGTATATTATTATTTGAGGTGGACTAAGATAAGTTAAAGATGTATATTGTGAATAGGAGCAAAATAAAACAATAAACTAGGGAGGAAAAGCTAATATGCCAACAGAGAAGACAAAATGGAATACTAAATAATAGAAAACAACTCAGTCAAAAACAAGTTGGAAAAGATTTTTTCATAAAGGACCAGAGAATACATGGAACAAACAGAAAACAAGTAGTGAGGTGATAGGCTTACATGTAACCATGTCAATGACTACATTAAATGTAGATGGTTTAAATACTCCAAAGACCCAAGTATAGTTTGTCTATAAGAAATCTACTTTAAAAATAAAGGCATGTACATGTTACAAGTAAACAATGGAAAATAGTATTCAATGTAAACATAATTTAAAAGAAAGCAGGAGTGCTGGTTTAATATCAGACCAAGTGGACTTCAGGACAGAGACTATTATAAAACACTGTGTTTATAAACTTTATAATAATAAAAGGGTCAGTTCCTCAAGAGGTCATGAAATACTGTGAATGCATCTACTAACATCTTCAAAACACACAAAGCAAAACCTGACAGAACTGAAAGTAAATAAAGAAAAATCCACCATTATAAATGAAAACTCTAATACTCTTCTCTCAGACAATATTCTTTAACAAACAGGCCGAAAACCATTAAGGATAATAGAAACCTTGAACAACACTATCAACCAACTTGATACAACTGATATATATTTTTAAAAGTCTAAACTCATACATAATATTTTCTGTATGATCACAATGTAGTTAAATTGAGTGTCAAAGTAAAAATTATATTGGGAAAATTCATAAATAATTTACAATAAAGCAACACACTTAAAAAGCATATAGATCAAAGAAATCACAGGGAAATTAGAAAACAGTCTGAACTGAATGCTATTATAAATGACGTATTTGTAAAATGTAAAGAAATGCTTAGAGAAAATTTACAGGTACTGCTATTAGAAAAGGAAAATTTCCTACTCTAATAAATTAGAAAAAAAAAGAAGCAAATTAAGTCCAAAGTAGGAAGGATGAAAACAATGAAGTAGAAAGAGAACAATAGAGGGGAAAAACTAATAAAAAAGCTGATTCTTCAAAAAGTTATATAAAATTGATAAACCTCTAGCTACACATACCAAGAAAAAACACAAATGACCAAATTAAGAATGAAACATGAGATTGTTACAGACATTAAATAGATGATAAGAGATGCTGAAACAATTAGACATCTATATTTTTTAAAATGTACAGTAGTCCCCTCCTTAACTGCTTTCTGCAGTTTCAGTTAAATGTGAATGTGATATGAGTTACCATCGCACATCATCACAAGAACGGTGAGTATAGTACAATAAGATATTTTGAGAGAGAGAAAGACCATATTCCCATAATTCTTATTACAGTATACTGTTAAAATTGTTCTATTTTATTTTAGTTACTGTTAATTATTATTGTGCCTTTATTGTGCCTAAATAAAAAATTGAACTTTATCTTAAGTATGTATGTCTACAAAAAAAGTAGTATTTATTGTGTTCAGTACTATCCTTGATTTCAGGCATCCGTTGAGGGGTCTTGGCCCATGTTCCTCACAAATAAGGGAGGACTACTGTATCTTGATTTATATCTCACACTATATAAAACAACTAACTCAGAACAGTTTTAAAGAAAATTATTTGTTCAGAAGAAAAAAAAGGAATATCATTGTGACCTTCATTTAGGCAAAACTTTTTTGGGTAAAACACAAAAGACATGAATTATCAAAGACAAATATTCACAAATTGTACCTGATGAAAACTTAAAACTTCTATTAAGAAAATTAAGGCAAGCTCCAGATTAGGAGGAGATATTTGTACACTATATATCTTATATTAATTGTCTATTGCTGCATAACAAATTGGTTCAAAATTTAGGGGCTTAAAATAGCCACATCTCTTTTCGTGTAGTTTCTGTAGGTCAGGAATCTGAGCATGACTTAGTTAGGTCCTCTGGATTAGCCTCTTTGATGGGTTGCAATCAGAGTGCTGGTCAGGACTGCATTCCTCTCTGACTGAGGTAGGCAGCTTCTGAAATGGGTTTCCAATGATCCCTACCTCCTGGTAACTCACTTCCATACATAATTCCCTCTTCTTGAGCATGGGTTGGGCCTAATAACTTGCTGTTAATGAGAAAAGATTTGCTACTGCTAAGACTAAGATATAAAGACATGTAGTAACTTCCTGGGGCTGCCACATATCTCACAGTTGCGGAGAAGTCCAAAATCACAGTTGTTGGCAGGACCATGCTCTCTCCAAAGGCTCGAGGGAAGGAGCCTTCCTTGCTTCTTCCTAGCTTCTGGAAATCCTTGACATTCCCTGGCTTGTGGGTACATGATGCCAGTCTCTGCCTCTTTTGTCACATGGCTTTCTCCTTGTGTGTCTCTGTTCAAATTTTCCTCTTACAAGAACACTTGTCATATTGGATTGAGGGCCCACTGTAATCCAGTGTGACCTCCTCTTAACTTGATTACATCTGCAAAAACCTTATTTCTAAATAAGGTCACAATCGCAGGTTTTGGGTAGACATGACTTTTTGGAGAACACTGTTAACCTAGTATAGATTGTGACTTTCCTCCTCTTTACACTCTCTTTCCCTCTTCCTTGTTTCATTGCTGAAGAGAGCTGTCATGTTGTGAGCTACCCTATGGAAAGGCCCACACTGCAAGGAACTCTGCAACGTGGGAAGACTCTGTCCAATACCAGGAAGAATGTGAGGCCCACAGTCCATTCACAATTTAGTTTCCTGAATTGAATCCTGCCAAAAAACACCTAGTGAGACTGAAAGTGTGTCTACCCTAGTTGTGCCTTAAAATAACTGCAGCTCCTACTGACACCTCAGTTGCAACCTGTGAGAGACCCAGAGCCAGACAGAGGACTCAGCTAAGTTGCACTCAGATTCCCAACTCACAGAAACTGTGAAATAATATCGTTTTAAGCCAGTACATTTTGGGGTAATTTGTTACAGAGCAATAGATAATATGAAATCTATATCCAGAATATAAAGAACTTTCATAACTCAATAATAAAAAAACAATTTTAAAATGAGCAAATCAAAAAGATGCTTCATCAATAAAATGATATGAATGGTTAGTGAATGAAAAGATGCTCAGTGTGATTAGTCATTAGGGAACTATAAACTAAAGCTACAGTGTCACTACAAACATTTAAAAATAGCCAAAGGAAAACAAACAAAAGACAAGAATAAAACCAGATAATGTAAAATGTCGTAAACGTAGAACAACTGGAAGTCTTACACAATGCTGGTGGGAATGCAAAATGGTACAGCTCTTTGGAAAAGTCTGGCAGTTTCTCATGAATTTAAATACACACTGTATAATCCAGCAATCCCACTCCTAAGTAGTTACCCCACAAAAGAAAAAAACTTATTTCCACACAAAATCCTGTCCACAAACGTTTGTCACTGCTTATTCTAATTTGCCACCAAAATTTCCATCAATATGTGAAAAGGAATACTATTCAGCAATAAAACTGACAACTAATACATGCAACAACACAACTGAATCACGAAAGCATTATTCTAAGTGAAAGAAACCAGCTATGAAAGCTATATATACTGTATCATTCCACTGTATGTGATATTATGGAAAAGATAAAACTACAGGGACACAAATCAGATTAATTGTTGCCAAGATTTAAAGGCAGAAAAGGCAAATCAAGGACAAAAGGATATGAGAGTCCTTTTGGGGATAATTGAAATATTCTATGTCATGATTGTGGGGATGGTTACATCATTGTATATGCTTATCAAAACTCACAGAATGGTATATCTAAAATGAATTTAACTATATGGAAACTATATCTCAAAAAACAGGACAGGAAAAAATACAATTAGAACCAAGCAAATATAAAAAGTATAATATTTGATGACCAAATGGATTGTAAGGTCAGTCCAACATTAGAAAATCAGCCAATATAATTCACCACACTAATAAAGGAGAAAACCCAAAGGGTCATCTCAATAGATGCACAAAAGGTACTTATACAACATTCAATCATTAAAAAAAAACTCTCAGTAAACTAAGAATAGAACTTTTATTATTATTTATTGATTCATATTCATACCCTTGTATAGTCCCCTCCTAATTGTACCAGGATTGGTCTGTGTGACAAATGATACAACTCAAGTGATGGCATGGTATTTCTGAGATTAGGTTATACAAAACACCACTATTTCTGTGATTGTACCATCTCTTCCACTCTTGGCTCACTCCCTCGGGGAGACACCATATGCCATATCATGAACAGACCTAAAGAAATACCCAAGTGAGGAAGAATGGAAACTTCTTGACAATAGCAACTTGAGCAGGTTTGGAAGTGCATCCTCTAGTCCATGCCAAAAGCAATATATACTGTATCATATGAATGTACACCTTCATGTGACTTACATCATATGACATATATATGAATGTATACCTTCATTTGACTGCACATATACCTTCATATGACTGCATAACCTCACAGAGGGCCTGAGCCATAACCATTCACCTAAGCCTCTCCCAGAATTCTGACTCTCAGAAGCCATGTAACATAATGTTTTTGTTTTTGTTTTTTTTCCCCTAGCTGCTATGTTTTGGGGTAATTTGCTACAAACAAATAGATAATTAACATGTTGGACTAAACATAAAAAGATAATTTATTCAGTGAAACTGTAATTAAGAGTTACTCAATCAGCAGAAAAAAAGTCCTTAGCAATAAAGTTAACACAATCTTTATGGAGAAATTAAAAAACATATTTGAAGGACAAAGAATACCTCAGTAAATGGAGAGAGAGATACAGGTGTCTCTCACCATCTGAACACAAGCTATGGAAACTCAGAAACTGAATACATTTCTTTTTAAGGAAAATATAATCCTGTAGAATGGAAACAACACAAATACTCAGCTAGTGAAAAATTTATGGTTAAGCACACTGGTATAAGTGAATCATATATAGTTTATAAGAGCTTGAGGATATGGCTATTTTAGAGCCAAGTAACCATTAACTAAAAAAGAGTACAACTATATACAATAGTCACACACATACAATAAAGATCAAACTAGGAATGAAAATTAAAGCACTGGTATTTTGGAATTATGAAATTTTTCTCCACAGCATTGAAAACAAAAATAAACATATATTAAAAATGCAACATAATTATCAATAGAAGTAAAAAATATTAACAGGCAGGGAAGTGTAAAATCCATTTTAGAAAATGTTTCACCCAAAATAAAATGTAGTTCTGATGTTTAAAGGAATAAACTTCATTGGTTGTAAACTTCATTTGTATGTTGTTTCATCACCTAGTGATGCCAAATAATGCTTTGCTACTGAATTCTTTGCTTACCAGTCTTCTGGTTTGACAGCAGAAGGATCAGGAATTTTTGCTCTTTCATCCCATTCTTCAGGTTTTTTATCACCGGGATCTTCAATCTCTTTGGGAGGATTGATAGGAGGAACCACATCCTCTAGGAGGCTTCCTTTGTTTACAACTGTTTGATCAATTAACACCTCAAATGTGTCATCTGGATTCATCACTAAGGATCAATTTAAATATATTATAGTTACCGTTTTGATAGACATTTAAAAAATAATCTTCTAAATAATGTAACTATCCTTAAATTCATGGGTAAAGCTTCTATTCCCAACCAGAAATAGAGGAATAACCAATGTATTAAATCAAAATATTCCAAAATCACCAGATATATTTCCTAAATAAAGATAAAATATTGTTTGACACTGCATTTTTTTTGACAATGAAATGCTCCATTACTTCTCAAATAAAAAATAATACCAAATATCTCTGTTTTGGGACTCATAACCAGTCAGCTTTACTCTTTTATAGTTATAGAATACAACCTAATCTTTTTCAGCATTAAAATTTTTTTGATACACTCTTCAAGTGTTGCAAGTATAATACAAAAACTTAAGTTTTTTCCTGAACCATTTTAAGAAATAATGCCTATTTCTTACAAACAAGGATATTCTCTTATATAACCTCAATCCAGCCACCAAAATCAGGAAATTAACATTGATATGTTACTTTCATTTCATAGAACTCTTTAAAGATAAGGTTCATTGGCATTCAAACTCAATGATTTATATACTATAGTTTAAAATATCTAAAGGGTAATTTAAGATATTCAAGTTTATATTTACCTGCATGTTTGTTTCAAGGTAAATTCTAGCCCTCTAAAAGTCCCATGCCAAAAATGTCATAAAGGACTCCCTTATCCTTTGTAGTGAGAAAATAAAAGATCTCTGTCCTTGTTTTGGAAATATGGGGATCACTGGATAAAACTTAGATCTTTGGAAAGAATGACAGATGGAAATAGCTGCCTAACACTTGCTTTCAGTAAGTGAAAGAAGTTAGGAGCTATCAACAAATATAAGGATCATCTTGACTTTAGTGAAGAGGGCTACCATTTTATGAAGAAATAGCTCTGAAGTAATAACAATCTCCAGAGGCTTCAATCACAATGCCAAATTATTCATATCAAAACCAAAGAATTCAATTTATGTACAAAGAATACAAAGCCACACTAATAGCTTCTCTCTTCTCTTTTCTCCACAATTTCCTCTTGTATTAAAGCTGAGATTATAAAATTACATTACTAAAATGAATGAAAAAAATCAAGATTAAAGAAGAGCTAAGAGTAAGATCTTAACTGTAAAAAACAACTAGATCCTTCCTAATTCAAAAAAGAGAAAAATCTTTAAAAAAAAACTGAAATTGATTCTTAAAAACTTCAGTCAAAACAAAGAACCCATATGACAAACAGGCATATGTGAAAAAAGACTGTTCAAAATCTTTGCTCCCCCACAAAAATTTTCATTTAGGAAACTGTATTACATATTTTAATCAATAACAAAAGGCACTGGATCATATAAAGTCTATAAAGGCACTCTTAAGGTTCTTAAAACAACTACAGAATAATGTCATAAAAATATAATAGTACTAAGATTTTTTAAAAGAAAAAAGTCATTCAATAATCCTAGCACAAATATAGTAGTAAGAAAAATAAGTGTTTAAGAGTCAGACTTGATTTTTAATTCCAGCCCTTCAGTTACTCTTATTTCCAAGGGCAAATTATTTAACTAAGTTAAGGCAAAATAGAGAGACTGCTGCTCACCTCACTTGATGGTTCCAAAGTGCCTGGCATACAACATGGTACATGTCAAGTGACGAATGAAAATTAGTCCTTTTCCCCTAGTCTTTCCCTCTTTGCTTGTAGGGCCATTATGATGTGCCTACAATTTGAATCTTGCTCTTCCCATTTTAATATTATATACATGTTCCCCCTTTTGCTAAATATTTTCATTGTTATCATCTTTGTATTGTACAGAAAACTCCCCTAACTGTAACATTTAGGTTGCTTCTAATTTTCAGTATATCTTCGTACATAAGTAATTTTCTTTCTTCTGGATTATTTCCCTTGAATAAATATCTGAAAGTGGAATTGTGGTTTCAAAGGATATAAACCTCTTATGGCCTTTGAAATGTATTACCAAATTGCTTTTGACCAGGTTTGTACAAAGTAAAATGTTCTAGTTATATTCTCTCATTATTTCTACAGTTTACTTGGTGCTCCCCAAAATGCCTAGTTTTATTTTTCAATTATTTCATAAAGATGTTTATCATATCAAATCTTATATTAAAGATAAAATGGGCATTGCCCTGGCAGACAACGTGAATGTTTCTACAATGGCAACTGCCTTTGGGGGAAAAGATTGAAATACTTTAATCTTGGGTGGAGTTGACTTGAGAAAGGAAGCCAATAGAGCCATTTCAAAATGTCCTATTAGGTTCTAATATGCTCTGATTTTGACCGTGAGCCGACCAGAGCTCTACGACCATTATACTTGAGAACAGTAGAAACAATTCCTTATAATGTCCCTCACCCCCAAACCTATGCAAATTTCTATTTACTTAAGTATATTAATATATGGCTCCTCAGTGCTTTTCCTTTTGAAGTACATGGCACAACCAACACAATGTAGGATGTAACAATAATCACAACTGCCTACAGAATAAAGTCTAAACTTTTTAGCCTGGCATTAAGGGCTTCTTCCTTTTTATTTTCTAATTTTCTGTTCTTACAGCACCACTGTCACAACGTCTAAAATGTCCTTTTACCCTACTGTCTTCCACATTCTATCTTAGTTCAAGATGAGTTCAAATATAATATTTCCTAGCTTTGTTCCAAGTCTCCAAGCTGGAAGTAATATTGCTTGTGAACTCTTAGCTGTGTCTCATCTCTTTTTCATCTGGAACTTTTTCTTTTACCTGTACTGTCATTATGTATGTCCTATTTTCCCAAAAAGATAAACTCCTTCAGAATGGGGTACATATTTGTTTTCTCCTAAAGCACTTGCCATGAATATATCAATAGTGAGCAAATATTTTGGAAGACATGAATGAATTAAAAGGATATACCAAGGGTATAAAGATGAGTCTTCCTGTCTGTAAAGAACTTTTTAAGATCTACATCTGGAGGTTTGGCATGTTTCTCTTCAAAAATGCCAGTTTTGGGATGTTTATGTCTGAAGATAAAATGAAGTTTATAATCTTCTCCACATTTGTCTGGTCCAAACATAATGGTATAGGATGTTTTATCATAAAAGTTTTCCTTCAAAGAGAGATGAGTGTTGGCATTAGTCCAGAATCACAGAGTATTTCATGAATTTCTATATTCTATCCAATGGGTAGAGTTTAAAAAAATACATTAAATGATAATTCACCAAAGAGTCAGCTATTTAATACAAATGACAACAAAGGACATGGGAAAATGACAAATTTTACTTCAATATAGATTTTTTAAAGTACATACTACCTCATTCCTGAAGATGTAGGACAGAAGCTGAAAATACTCCAGCAACTTCATAATATGCTTTAATTCTCTATTTAAATTTGTAATACTAATATTTTACTGAGAGAATTAGGCATTAGAAGAAATCATATTTATGACCTTAAGACTAAAATTATTATCCATTACTATTATATAGGAAGATATCAGAAAATGACCCTCTGAGCACAAAATGAAGAGAGATTCATTCAGACATAAAAACAGACATGGAGACATGTATTTCTCTTTATTTGGCATGGCATAGTAGCTAACAGCATGGGGTATAGAGTCAGATACTAGGGTTCAAATCCTACCACTGCCACTTAAACTAGCTGTATGTCACCCTGAGTCAATTTTTTAACCTCTCTGCACCTCTATTTCATCACCTCTGAAGTATGGAGATGATAATAGTACCTACCTTATAAGAGTTCTCTGAGGATTAAGTGAATTAATCAGATAAAGTGCTTATAGAAATACTTGGCATTAGACTTTTTTGTCATCCTAACTTCAAGTGTTCATCACCTTACATTTAAAACAAGAGCTTCAGCATATACTACAATGGCCTCTCTTTCACTTGATCCTAATAATTATGAGTAGTGTATGAAAAAGCCTTTCATCCACATTTCATAGCTTATATACAGCCATGTGTTCTGAAAATATCCCCCTGATGTCTCATTTATCTTATTTCTGTTATATGCAGAAAGTCTGAAACAGCCTCTTGAGAAGGCTATAAGCAATATTCCCAACCTTCCAATGGTTCTAATACAACCTCTTAGAAGTATAAAGCTGCTTCATCACAGAAAGTTTTTAAAATTAGTTACTTTCTGTGGGTTGCCAACCCCTTTTAATTTGGTTCTTAGGCCATTTTGTTTCACTGCTTCACTTTGTTATCATACTTCTCTAAACGAACTTAAGAGTCTTATTCTGTAAAGAAAATAACTCTAAACGATATTTCAAGAGAATTTATAAGTACTATGTAGTTTTTGTCTTACAGACATGGTAAACTTTTTCATGTTGTTAAAGATTATAAAATTGGTGCCTTCAAGTAACACAGCTTTATATAAAACTTGAAGGCAAATTGTAGCTATATAAATTCATGTTGAAAAAAAGTATCTACAGTTCTTTTCAATTTAAGTTGAAGAAGAAATTTTCAGTTTTATCAATTGTTCTTTTAAACTACTTATTAACTCTAATAAGGTTTACATAAATATTAAAATATCATACCAGAATCAAATCATCAGTGTCTGCTAGGAGTTTAATGTATGCACCTCCACAATCAATACCATCTTGAAAATTTACTTCATATCTGAATAAAGGGAAAAAGAACCGTACTACTGAAAAATAAAAATTATAAATTGCCCTTTAAAATCTAATGTATTATTCTCAATTCATGTAAGTATAATTTTTTTTACATTATCAGGAAGCTCATATAAAGCATATCTACAACCTATAGGAAATAAGCAGAAATGCTTTTCTACTACTGTAATACAAAACACACCATTAAAATATTAAAAATAGAATGATTATAATCAACTGCAGACAAACCAATCAATTTGTTTAAATATTTTTTTCCATCAAAATTGAGATTAAGAATAAGATACTGTGACTAAAACTATAACAGGGAACTTCAAATTCTGATAAGGTAGGCACTATACATATACTTTATAAACTAAAAAAAATCAAAAGCCCTAAGAACCACAGCTAAAGCAAGATTTCTAAGAAATTGCTAATGATCTTAGATACCTAGAGGTCACTACAGCTTACCATGTTAAATAAGTTGTATATTTAATTAAATAGCTCCATCAAAGAGATTCATAATCTCAATCAATAAGCCGGATTTTTTCAGACCTAAACAGCCAGGAGATATGGGAAATTTTTGCTGTTTAGTATTGCAGCTAAAAGAGTGAACTAACATGAGAGTCTTCTCATGAATTTACAACACAGTGTAATTCTCAGCTAAGTTTTTTTATTTATTGGTAGTTTTTAAAAGTAAATAGCCTTGTTATGGCAATGAAGCACAGACTTACTAAATAGAATTTAGGAGAATTTTTTTGTTAAATTGATGAATTATATGTGACAAAAATCAGTGAGGAAATGGCTGTCAAAGTGGAAACAGTAAAAACAAAAAAAAGATTATGATTTCATTAAATGAATTGAAACAAAAAGACATGAAAACTAGAGAAACAACCAGAAATAATTATCATTTTAATAAGGGACTATAGTTTTAAATTTTTCTGAAAAAATTTAGTGACAAGAAGGTAAAACATAATTTATATGATATAAATCATAATTTGTAGGATAGCATACAAAATTTTAAGTTTGAACTCAATTGATGTACATATTTTGTATTAAAAAAACAGAGGAAACAAAAATTTAAGTATCTCTGATTTGCAAGGGGTGATATTCCCCTATGCTTTCTACCATGCTTTATTTCTTAAGTTATCGACAACAGTGGCTACAAGCATGTGCTTTAAAGTCAAAAAGACCTGAGAGTTATTCTGATTCTGCCACTTACGCTAGTGACTCCTTGGGTAAGGGCAAGTCATTTAAGCTCTAAGTCTCTATTTGCTCATCTGTAATATGGAGACATGGCCCATACTTACACCTCAAAGGATTGTTATGATGATTAAAGGATATCATGCCCAATGAGGGGCAAATACATGCTCAAAATTCTTCTGTGATAATTAGAAGGAAGGTATTCTTTTGTTCTTTTTCATTTTTTAAAGAAAGAACAGTTCATTTTCCTCAAAGTATTTTAAGCAATAGCTGACAACAATTTTTTATGAAATTTATGTCTTTGAAGACCATAAGTAGAAGACATGATGCACGATATGACTTAAAAGTCACCATTTTTAGAAGAAAATTGAAAAGATATTGCTTTATAATAGGTTATCTGAGGACAAAGCATTCTGTAAAATGGTAAGAACTGGAAAAAAACAATTTTGTACACTGGTTCCATGAATGTGAAGATGGTTTTGTTGTTCCATTATGTCTAGATTCGATCACTTTGTCTATTTCTCATACTGCACTTTCAGAGTTTTCAGATATTAACTTTTACCTAGTATAAATGATTCACAATGGATTAGCAAAATGTTTATCATACAGCTTGACTGCTGCTAAGCTTCCAGCCATAGGAAAACCAAGGACGTACGCCGAATATGTGGCAACCTTAATTTCTTTACAGTATCATTTCTCAAATTGTTCCACTAAATAGTAATTATTGTTAGGTGGGAAAATAAACTTACGTAATCAAACATGTTTGGGAAACACAGCAGTAATGCTGAAAACAGGTTTTCATATGTAAGAACTTCTTAGTCATTAATGGGCTAACATACTTCCTATTTTTTAAGTTAGGATATTCTTCATCTTCAATTATATTCATGTATATTAACATATATACAATTTGGGAAAAGCAGCTTTAGAGTAAAGTTATGTCATAAATCAGCATTTAATACAAATCTCTTCATTTTACTTATCCCATTTCATTTTATCAATATTAAGAGGAGACAAACATTCACTCACTCTCCTTTGAATTATTTTTAATCATATGAAAGACTGCTATTCAATTCTTGATCCTCCTTTTCTTTTCTTTCTTTTTCTTTCTTTCTTTTTTTTTTTTTTTTTTTTTTGAGGTAGGATCTCATTCTGTCACCCAGCCTGGAGTGCAGTGACCTCGGCTCACTGCAGCTTTGACTTCCTGGGCTTAGGTGATCCTCCCACCTCAGCCTCCAGAGTAGCTGAGACTACAGGCGGGCACCACCATGCCTGGCTAATTTTTAAAAACTTTTTGTAGATCAGGGCTTTGCCATGTTGCTCAGATTGGTCTTGAATTCCTGGGCTCAAGCTATCTGCCCACCTTGGCCTCCTAAAGTGCTGGATTATACCTGTGAGGCACCATGCCAGGCATAGTAGAGAAGTGGAGAGGTTGGAGGAAAGGATTATCTATGAGACTGTGACCTTTCAAAGGGGTTCATGCTTGAAAGACACTAGTATTCATAAACATTTATTTTTAAGATAAATTTCTGCCTTTGAATGTTATCACTGGTTTAATAGCAATATTTATGATTCTACTATGAATATAATAAGTTTAATATTTTGATAACAAGTAATTTTAAGAGTAAAACAAAAATGGTGATTTTTACTATGCATTATATAGTGTATGGCAGCAGAATTATTTTTATTACAGCATATATCACATAATTTTATTTTTAAAAATTTTTGAAGGGATCCAAACTATCTATTCCTCATTTAGTCAATACAAGCACTCAGACTAAAATAAATACATTGCTCAATAGCCCACATAGAACTCCTTGAAACAAACAAATATAAATATTAGTACTAGGTCATAAGAGTGGTTGATCTTTGTATAATTTTATCATTTACCTGCTTTTAATTGAAAGCATAGGTGTGTGTGTATTTGCACATTTGTGTATTTAACTAAGTGAAACAAAAAAGGAAGATCTAGATGTTTACATCCATTTTCAACATACAAGCTATATTCAGAAGCCAAAGCTAATACAAAATTCAGAGAAAGTATTCAAAAACATAGCAACACTTACTGAACTATCAAGGGCTTATCAGCAAAAATGAAGGGTTTTGCTAATACAGCAGATATTGCATGATGCTTTCCTCTGGATTTTAATACCAGTCCTCTGTCACCAGGTACCTGGTTTTCTTTCAACTCTTCTATTTCCCATCTTCCTAAAAAATAAAGCAAAGCAAATTAAACTGAAACAGAAAACACTGACCTAAGAATTATTTATCAGCAGTTGTGAGCAATAATTTTTTCCAGGAAGGCTGATTTGGGAAAAATAATAAATCAAGAAATACGTGCAACTATACATGTATGCCTACTCATTTTTCTTTCTCTGAAAAAATGATTTTTCTTAACTAAAATTGTGAAAATTAATAGCAAACACTATAGTGTCTAATTAAGTCACTCTTTTTTTTTTTTTTTTTTTTTTTGAGATGCAGTTTTACTCTTGTTGCCCAGGCTGCATGGTGCGATCTGGACTCACCACAACCTCCGCCTCCCGGGTTCAAGTGATTCTCCTGCGTCAGCCTCCCCAGTAGCTGGGATTACAGGCATGTGCACCATGCCTGGCTAATTTTTTAGTTTTAGTAGAGACAAGGTTTCTCCATATTGGTCAGGCTGGTCTTGAACTCCTGACCTCAGGTGCTGCCCACCTTGGCCTCCCAAAGGGTTAAGTCACTCTTAAAGCTTAATAAGTTTGGTTTTTCTATGAAAGACTTTTAAATCAATGAAATTATAAAATGTGGTTTGTTTCAATAGGGTCTGTCAATATTATATTTTTTAAATGACATATTTAAAACAGCATGTAACACAAAGAGCATCCTTAACACAAAATGAGCAGTCTATTTATTTTGAAATGCACAATACTCATCAGGTTCTTTTCTTACTTGCAGCAGTTATTGTAAAGATTTAAAGTTCATTTTGAAAACTGCATGCTTAATTCACACAAAACCCTTCTCAAGTTACACTAATCAGCTCTCAGAACTTTTGGCCAAGAAGGCAGCAAAGCACTGCATAAGTGCTAAGCTATTACAAGGCAAAACTGAGTTAGGGCTTCTCTGGGTTACAATTTTGTATATTAAGATTAGGACATTCTGGAAATTAGATTATGGACCACATACAATGCAAAGCTAGGTGGGCTACTTGTAGCCCAAAAGTTATGTGTTAGACTTTACTCCTTTACTGGTTTTAGAATAGAAAATCAGCTTACATTAACTTGTGTAAAATGTTCTGTTTTGAAAATTATAGATATTGCCTATTCCAAGAAAATTCAATTCAGCAAAAACTGGGTATGTTCCAGCATTGTGTCAACTCAGAATATTCATTAATGAGCACTTTGGAATCACAAATGCTCTTACATCATTTTGTTTTCTTTCTAAGAAAAATAATGCAAGAACCAGACACAGTCTTATAAATCAAAGAGGGGTAATTTTTGGTTTATAATTGTGTATATCTTTTTAGATTTTAAAAAATGTGTGGGTTTTTATTAAGTTTCCAACTTTCTTTTCTTTCTCCCCCTAATTTGGTCATAGTATACTTCTTTTGAAAAAGATTAAGGTAGGGTTTTCTTTCTCTCACATTGATGATGAATTGTATTATCACTAAGTTGTAGTTTGCCCCTTGCCCCCCATAAAGGTCTTATTTTAAAAAGAACAACTTTATCTGGAAAGGTCTAGCCAGAGCAATCTGGCAAGAGAAAGAAATGAAGGACATATAAATTGGAAACTAGGAAGTCAAACGATCACTATTTGCTAATGATATGATCATATACCTAGAAAACCCTAAAGACTCATCCAAAAGATGACTAGACTTGATAAATGAATTCAATACAGGTCTCAGATTACAAAATCAATGTACACAAATCAGTAGCACTGCTATACAGCAACAACGACCAAACTGAAAATCAAATAAAAAACTCAATGCCTTTTACAATAGCTGTAAAAAAAAAATACCTAGGAATATTCTTAATGGAGGTGAAAAATCTATACAAGGAGAACTACAAAACACTGCTAAAAAAAATCTAGATGACACAAAGAAATGGAAGCACATCCCATGCTCCTGGATTGGAAAAATCAATATCATGAAAATGATCATACTGCCCAAAGCCATCTACAGATTCAATGTAATTCCTGTCAAAATATAACAACATTTTTCACAGAATTAGAAAAGAAATCCAAAAATTAATGTGGAACCAAAAAAGAGCCTCAATAGCCAAAGTAATCCTAAGGAAAAAGAATAAACCTGGAGGTATCACATTACCTTCAAATTATACAAGGCCATAGCTACCAAGCCAGTATGGTACTGGTCTCAAGTAGACACACAGACCAATGGAACAGAATAGAGAACCAGAAATAAAGCAAAATACTTACAACTAACTGATCTTCAACGAAGCAGACAGAAACACAAATTAGGGAAAGAACACCCTATTTAATAAATGGTACTGAGAAAACTGGCAAGCCACATGTAGAAGAATGAAACTGAATCCTTACCTGTCACCATATACAAAAATCAACTCAAGATGGATTAAAGACTTAAACCTAAGATCTGAAACCATAAAATTTCTAGAATACCAGGAAAACTCATCTAGGCTTAGGCAAAGAATTCATGACCAAGATCCCAAAAGCAAATGTAACAATAACAAAAATAAATAAATGGGACATAAAAAAACTAAAAAGCTTCTGCGCAGCAAAAGAAATAATCAGCAGAGTAAACAGAAAACCCACAGAATGGGAGAAAATATTCACAAACTATGCATCTGACAAAGGACTAGTATCCAGAATCAAGGGACTCAAACAGATCAGCAAGGAAAAACAATCCCATCAAAAACTAGGCAAATGGTATGAATAGACATTTCTCAAAAAAAGATATACAAATGGCAAACAAACATGTTAAAAAAATGTTCAACATAACTAATCTTTGGGGAAATGCAAATTAAAATCACAACGAGATGCCACTTTACCCTGTAAGAATGGCCATTATTAAAAAGTCAAAAAAAATTGGCATGGATGTGGTGAATAGGGAACATTTAAGAGAACATAAAAGGGAACATATATATATATGTGTGTGTATACATATATATATATATATTTTTTTTTAAAGTTGTCTGCTCCAATGAGGACACCACCATATGCACAGAAAAAGCAGTAGTGGGATTGCTGGATTAAATAGTAGATCTACTTTCAGTTTTTAAATAAATCTCCATACTTTTTTCCATAGAGGCTGTATTAAACTACATTGTTACAGCTGTGTGTGTGTGTGTGTGTGTGTGTGTGTGTGTGTGTGCACAGGGCATTTGCTGGGATGGCAAACGCTATGCAAAGGAAGACATACAGGCATGATCTTTATCTTACCCCAAAACAGAAACTATGAAAAGGAAGCAGACAGCTGACATCCAACATTCTATCTATTTTGCTGTTGTGATGTAACTACCTATCGGGGTCTCGGTGCAAGGTCACATGCTTGTGAGTATGAGGTCCTCTGAGAAAGAAGAAATTACCACTGTCCGTCACCATCACCGTGAGAAGAGGCTGATCTTGCTTCAGTTTATAACAATTAAGGATCCTGGTGTTTAGACCACAAAGAAGAAAGTATTTGGTCACACTTTAGGGTCGTGCTGTTAGGGAAGACAATATGACCTCTGCCTATAGGACATTTCTTTCTAGAGCTAAGGCTGAAGAGAATCCTATCAGATACTGATATAGGCCTGGAGATGTGGGCTGCAGAAGTCGTCACATATCTTGCAGCTCTCATTAGTTATCCTTTGTTTTGTACTTGCTAGGAGAATCTTACCATAAATTATACTTTGATCTAGGTGTGTCTACGCTTGAGATGAAACCATAGAGACAGTAGTAGCCTGGGAAATACTGCTTCAGGAAATGAAAAAGACTAACAGCATTAGAGTGAAAATTCAACTGTTCAGTTAGAAAACTAGATTAACTGACTTAAGAGTGGAATTTTCAGAAATAGTGAAGGGTTTTTCAGAAATATTGAAGAGGGACAAGATAAAAGACTGAACATTTTATTGTGAGGCTGGAAGGGGGACTCCAGCCAACACAATTCAACAGAAATATAGTCTCAAAGGTTAGTGAACTCCAGGCCATACTGGTTATATCTAATACTTAAATAAATATTTTACCATCGTATATTGAAATCTCCTCATCCATGTCATCTTTTTTTGCTTTTGATAAGACCCACCTGAAAATAAAGTTGTACATACATATATGTCATTAACAATAAAATCAGCAATATATAGTTATAATGCATACAGAAACACAAGAAAAGATCATTCAATACAGTCACTTTTCATTCAACAATAAATTCATACTTAGAGGTTAAATAAGGATGCCTACACATAATTCTGAAGGGCTAGAGTTAAATTGAATTTGGAATCTATAATTTACTAACTGTATAACCACAGGTAAGGTACTGGAAGCTTCAGTTTCTTCACCTGTAAAATGAGCATTAAATATGGTAATTATCTACTTTTTTAGGATATCTGACATATAACAATCATTTTAATATTAACTTTTATTGTTTTTTTCCATTATTTAGAGTAGAACAGTAACTCATATTTGTCATCTGAACTTAGAGTGTTAATATCTGTCCTAGAGAATGAAGAAATATTATACATTTTATTTTTACATTCAGAATTAGTTGTGTATTTTCTTTAAATAAATAACTATTCAAATTAAATATTCCATCAATAATAAAAATATACTAAGTACTGATTTATGATGTCAATTAAAGTATTTTAAAATTTATATAGATCTGCAGTAGAGGTAATTTTCATAGGTCAAAACCTAATAACTTCAAAAAAGCTAACAAATCAAAGAAAACATTCTCTTGAATGAATACTCACCCAGCCAACCTTCCACTATCAAAAGTTTCTGCAAAATATACTTCTCCTATAGGTTGAGGTGTCTTATATTTTATCTAGAAAAGAAATTTTACAAATCCAAAGTTATTCATTTTCACAAATATTTTAATTAAATAATCTTCCTAGTGAAGAATGTAGTATGCAATGTGCATACAGGTAATACAGATATGAGATGACAAACTCAAATAGGAAACAAAACTTTGTGTCCTAGTAATGATAAGGTATAAGAAAATATAAGAAATACCATGACAACAAAAATACTATATGTGCAAACAGTGGATACACTGACCCTAACACTGAAGGAATGGGAGGAGTGATTGGAGAAGGTCTTATGACACATGTACGTGGTCTTGAAAGGACTCCGACAAATGACAATGTTTATGGATAAAAAGCTTTGGGAGCAAAGGAAGTAGCATAATGAAAAGCATATAAGATGAAGAGCTTAGTAAGAACATAGGCTTTTAAAATTAACTCTTAAATTTTACTATTAGGTACTCTAAAAGATGATAATATAATTTTCCAAGATTAGGAGCCCAGAGAATGAAAAGAATCTATGGAGATAGCATTGCAAAGCAATTACCAACAAAGCATTGTTTCAAGTGCCTTTGAAGTGTTAGCTGTTAGGATGGCAATAATGATGATGGTGGCAGTGGTACTGCTGGTGATATAGTGGCTCCTTTAATTCTCACAATATTTCTATTGGGGAAATACCATTGGTACCCATTTTATATATGATGAAACTGGGAGAGACAAAGTAACTTGCTTACTGCTGCACAGTTAGATAATTGTAGAACTTATACATAAAGCCAAGACTGGCTCCAAAGCTCATACATTTTTACTACACGATACAGAATTTGCCAACAAAATAATTTAAAGAGTAAAGATTGATAAACTATCAAAAGATAATTTAAACTGATGATGAATAAATAAAAGTTTGCCTAAAGTAATAGGTTTGTCTGGGTTCTCTCAGAATCAGCCTTTGGTGATTGTATGATTAGTTATGAGATTTCTTCCATTAGGCTTCAGGGAAAAGGGTGCAGAAATACTTTTTCTGTTTTTTACTGTCCCTATCCCACCCTGATAATATAACACTTCCTATTTGTTTAAGAGAGGAAAATCAGTAATTACACAAAATTCCACATAATTACTGACAGAGTCAAGATTCAGCTGCCAAAATTGCCAATCTTCTATGAAGATTACTGAATTACAACTTTACTGTTCTCTATATTTTTATAGATTGACAAAATGGGCAATGGTGTCACATGAGACTTCTTTGGTAGGCCCCCCTTAAAACCAGTTTATCTTGCCCTTTATTTATACTTCACCCTATCTAGATTACTCACGCTATAAAATTAGAAGCATCAAAAAATCATTCTTTCCCACTTCTTATGATATTCTCAAACTGTCACCAAAAAAGTCAAGAGTGGTAGTTATCTGTCAATTTCTTTGAAGTATTAATATTAACCTTCAAAGACCCTGTAATAACTGTATCCAAGTCAGTCACTATTAGTACTTGGAATACTTACTTTCTGCAGATTATAGAACTAGGCTTAAAAAAAAAA
Organism: Cacajao melanocephalus; assembly: GCA_963573385.1. NCBI lineage: Eukaryota > Metazoa > Chordata > Mammalia > Primates > Pitheciidae > Cacajao > Cacajao melanocephalus. Next base: position 37,139 of record CAUYLG010018250.1, read on the forward strand.
TTGTCCTTGCAGAGCTTAAAATTTAACAGGGGAAATACACTCTTCACCTTAAACAGTGAAACAACATATTTGCAAATGAAAAATTCTTAATAAAAGGAAATGAAATAAAGGAATCTATAACAACTACATATTATTCCCCTTGGCCCTTCAAAGAGTAGCTGGCACAATACAATTAATGCTTTCTCACCATCAAAAATATTTCTGGTTATCACAGGGTTAAATATGAATATTCCTCAATGTAAAAGCTCTTATGTATCATCAAGGTATACAAAAATCCCTGCAATTTCTCAGACTCCTGTTAATCACTACTTCAAAATGCTTGTCTTAACAATGCTGAGACAGAAACATAAGTCACCTTTACTAAATGCCCACCCTTCATCATCACTTCCTTTTCTAATTCAACCTCCTTGTTAGCATTTTCTTTCCTCAGAGAAATAAAGACAGATACTTTACTTCTTGAAGAAATGTAAATTATATGGCCTTTTATTTGAAAAGATCTAGCAATGTCAGAAATACAAATAAAAACCTTATTCTTAGCTTAGTTCTCTTTAACCAGTGACAAACTTCTATTTTGATAGTAAAAACCTCTTCCATATTTATTTGTTTAAGAAACTGTGCTAGGTGCCATGCACAAATTTCTGGAGTACATGGGCACTATAAAAAATAAAGCAATAAAATACTTAGAAAAAAAATCAATGTTTTCCTATCTATCTCTAAAATGAAGACTTGTAGCACTGAAATGAATCATCCTTTTCATTGTACTATGTAAAGGAATAATTTACATCTCATTTCTCAATGACCATACCTCTATGGAAAGTTCACCTTCATTATCATCAGTCTCTTTAGAATTTTCTTCCAAGTCTTCCATCTCAACATCATCATCCATAAATTCTGCATTAATTGAGATGAACAGAAGACCCAAACATAGCCAAAAGGCTTGGAAACGCATATTGATTATCTGTGAAAAGTAATTAGTGAAAATAAACAAAGCTGTGAAAATAAGTGCTAAGTATATGTAGAAGGAATGAATTTCTCCATAATAGCTCATTTATTCTAGGAAGGCATTTAAAACAAATCACTAACGAATTTTTTTAAATTATGCTTTGAGCCAGAGAAAATACAAACTTCAAATCTTGTAGGAAACGGATTCTATAGCTGCAGGCCTTCATCCAAACAAAGAGCCAATGGCACAAAAGCTAAAGATATAGATGACAGTAATTATCAAACACAAATAATATGTAGACCTCTTTAAAAGAAAAAGTATCATGATTCCTAACTGTTCACTGAAATTGTTTTTATTACAATGTTGCTTAAGTGTATATAAACATAAAAATGAATATTTTATAATTATAAAACCAAAATACATTTATATATAAACACCAAAAAAAATACAAAAGATTTTTTTCTCACAAATTTAATGTGGTAGTGTTTTGCTAAAATCAAATCAGTCAAAAGATCAAACAAATACCAGGCTCATTCTAATCAGGTAGACTGCCACGGAGAAAGTTCTTTTGCATTTATAATTACTGTAATTTCATGATTTCATAATTACTTACATATTTATGGACAAAGACAACAAAAAAATGATGTATGCTGTCATTTATTAGGAGATTTTGATCTCTCTAAATCACAAAAGAGGTATAATTGGGATAGGAAGTAAATGTAAAGGGATCAATTTGACACAATAAAATAGGTTTATTTCCTTAATTTTCTACTTACTGGCACAGAAATTAGTACATCTGCAAATTGCTTATTAATTGTGAACTTTAAAAGCTTCATTGCTCTAAAAGTTGAAGAGCCTTCCATGTTACATAGTAAAAAGTATTTTGTTTGACTTGCTGTTAATAATTTTTTAGCAAAATAGAAATGCATAAAATAATAGTAGTAATAATGAACATTAATATAACTTTAGACCCATATCCTCTCTTTCAAATGAATGCACACTTCAGGTTCCAAATAATTAATCTGTTGAAAAAAAATACATTCTAAGTGCTTTGTTTGCGCTCTGGTGTATTGGGCTGCCAAGGAAGAATTTAGAGAAAGCCATGCAGGCAGTGGTCTATCTGGAGCTCTACTCTTAATTCAACTAGAGCACCCCAATTTTATTTGTACTATACCTTATAGTTTTTCCTAACTTTCCCTTAGAAATAGTTGCCAATGCTTCAGAAAAAAGTTCAGAAAACCCTTTACCTTGAAAGTTTGTTGCTTTTTTAAAATTCTATGATCATGTATTTACATAAAAGAACTAGCTAATTTAATCTTTGCAGCCCAGGACATGAGTAGCATAGGTGCTACTCCCAATCTACACAACAAAAACAGAGATTTTTACACTTGGTGAAAGTCTCATGATTGAAAATGTGAAAAGATTAGAACTTCTCTTTATTATATCATACTACCCTTCATTATTATTTTACCCCAATGCACTATTATATCCTTATTGATAAAAAGGAATGAAAAGAAACCAGACAAATGGGAACAAAATACATTTTCAATACTCTTGGAATTTTCTATAATTTAGGTTATCATAGTGTTAAGTTACAAAGATACTTAAACAGAAATGGCCACAGCTACTATACAATAGAAGTGAAACGTACAAATGAACTGCAATTGGTTACAAACCATTCTGTAGACAATGTAGTTCTATTGTTTTTATTTGTTCCTTAAAAAAAAAAAAAAAAAAAAAAAAAAACATAAAAACAGACTTAATGATATCTGCGTAATGCTGCAGTATCCAATCATTATTAAATGAAGCCCCAGCTGAAAATTTAGAATTATATCATGACGTTCACAGGACTGAATTCTATCTCAC
>CAUYLG010018252.1:0-23843 GCA_963573385.1 Cacajao melanocephalus
GTTTTTAATACCCATTTTTAGACTGCATTCTAGCCTGGGCAGTAGAACAAGAATCCTGTTCTCTCTCCCTCTTTTTCTTCCTCTTTCTTTCTCTCGTACATTCTTTTTTTTTCTTTATTTCACTCTCACTTTCTTTCCTCTTTTTCTTTCTTTCAAAAAAAAAAAAAATAACACAACTACCCAGTTGCTTATCAAGAAGCTCAGAATGAGCTCCTTGTGAAAAGCCCTTTAGATGGGAACAGAAACTGCGTGCTGCTGATGGTGCCACCTGAATGCATGCTAAGTGGGATGGTTATCTCTGGGATGAGTCTTTGTCTCTGGCTGAACCACTTTTGACAGCGGGACGGCAGGTCTCAGGGATTCGTCGGAATCATTCATTCATTCAACCTTTTCTGTCCTCATTCTGGGCAAGCGCTTCCCTGATTTCAGGGTGGAAGTGAATTCCGGCCCTCCTCTAGCCTAGCCGTGTGAATTTGTCTAAACCGTATCAGCTCTCTAGGGCTCATCCTCTCATGTACAGCACGGGTACATTGACTGAGATGACTTCTATGAATCTTTTCTTCTATCAAGTAAATGGATCTAATAAAAAGACAAAGGTCTTAGAAACAAGCTAATCTCTGGTAGGGAAGATACCATATGTTGACACCCAACTGTAACAGAAGGCAATGTGTTCAATGTGCTGTAGGAGATGTAAAACATTCCAGGCATTCAGAAGAGAGAGATCCCTTCTCACTGGGGTGACCAAAAGACAGGACTCCATGGAAGGCGGGGTCAGTTGCAGTGTGTCTTGAGGGGGTAAATTGTGTTGATTGACGGAGATAGAGATGGGATGTAAGACACGGTGGACCACAAGTTGGGGGAAGCACTTGGGAAGATGCTGTCCAGGAGGACAGGGAATCTAAATGAGATGGTAACTTGACTCCCAAAGAAAGAGGCCTTTTCAAAAAGAAGAAGAGCATTTCATGGGACCACATGCTGCCAAGAGATCAAGGAGTCTAGCCATGGCATCCTGAACAAGCAGCTCTCCAGAGGGATAGCAGTCCTCTGGTTCCCCGAGGACCCTGCCCATTCCACCAATGGCCACTGGAAAGCACCTCTCAGGGCTCTCTGTGGTGGGAGCTGTGTCACTGCGTCTTGAGCCTGGCAGTGTCTATAATTCCCATGTATTGTTCTATGGACGACAAATGCTGCCCTTTCCAATATTCAGAAGCGAGATAAATGGCAGGCCTGTTACACTGCTCAGACATTGTGGATTTTCTTTCTTTCTCTTCTATATGTCACATTTTTTAACTGAGCCTGCTTCTTGACAATGGTTCTGGTTCTCATTCATCTGCTCTGGAATCGTAGTTTTCCTTGTGCCCTTTGTAAATTATCTCAATTATCCTATCTAAATACTCCTCACTCTCTCAAATGAGCCACAGCCTAGGGAGCATTTCTCAAGGAGGGAGGGTAGCTTCTTGTATTTACTAAGCTACTGCCAAGTAAAATAAACTGATCTGGAGTTAGAAGACTAAATTTGAAACCAAGGTCTTCCACATTTAGCAATGGGATCTATGTCAGCTCCTCCTCTCCTTCTTCCTCTCCTCCTCCTGCTCTTCCTCCTCCTTCTCTTCCTCCTCTTTCTTCCCACTTTAAGTGGTTGGTTCACTCATCTGTCAAATGGGGACATGGTTCTACTAGACAGGGTAGCTGAGTGAGCATTACATTACATGATAAAGTATAATTTATTCGGCAAATCTAACATTTTGTTATCACTTACGGTCATTATAACTGTGCAAAGAGAGATAATCTTTCTCATTCTCAAAAGTTTATCAACCATTTCATAAACAAAGTAATACATGTGAATTACAATTGTGTAAATATATTGCATAACTCCTCTCAGCTGTGTGTACTTTCCTTTTTGTCAAAAAGCCCTGGCTGATTTCTAACTGAAGTAGGGCATGCAATGCTTTGCCCCCTATTTTTCTCTATGTGTTTCCCACTGGATGTGGGATGCCCCCAGTGCCTATAATGAGCATTTGACTGTGTCTGGCGTTGTAGGGGAAGGCCACGTGCTGCCTTCTTGTGAACAGTCTTGAGGGTGGAGGGAATTTAAGGATTCTGCTGCATCCAAGCTCAGCATGTTCTCCTGTCAAGGAGCAGGTGACATTGTGAACTGGGTAACAGGGGTAGCCAGAGCTTTGACCTTGCCCAGGCCAGCCCAGCACTCCCAAGGAGCCAGAGCTCCTCCTAAAAAGAATCCACAGTGAAGCAGGGCATCTCACTGCAGGAGGCCCCACAGCGGGCCATCTCAACAGTTCAGTTTCCAGGCAGAAAGCTCTGCTCCTGCTGCCTGCTGTTCTTCCCTGGGAACAGCCCTGGCATGCCCTTTCTCTCCCCTAGGGCAGAGCCTGAGTGTTACTTGCAGAGCCAATGAGTCACTTGGGAGCTTTGAGCTCTTCTTGGGGGATTCTACCTTGTCTGGAAGGACAGAAGGAGGCAGAAAAAGTAAGAATTTCATAGGAGAATGGCATATTCAACCCAAACAAAGGATGTGGACATTGTGGTCTGCATTATCTGTAGGGATTGTTATTAGGGCTAGAACTTTAAAAATGTGCACTAGTTTATCAATTACTTGGGTGCTCAATTGTTTAGGTGAGGGCCCTTTGAAATTGCAGCATTGCTAGTCTGAAATATATTTGAAAGTGAGAATGTAGGAGGAGCAGAGGGGGAGCCAGAAGCCCACTCATGCAAATACAGGCATATAAGTGACTCAGTTTCCTCCTTCGTAAAGAAGAAAATGATTCGGAGTTGCTTTGTTGGCAGGTTAGCTAATGAGGGGGTGTTGTGTCAATTAACGTTGCAAAGAATTGTGAAAGCATAAAACTTTAGAAGTACCCTAGTGCTTCTAGGAGTATTATTCTTGGTGTATTAGCAGGCTGAGTCTGCCAATGTCTATGAGACTGAGGAAATAAGGGAAAGCTGGTGCAGAAGGCAGAAGACGTGTGGACACAGCAGCACCAGCGTGGGGCCGAGTGAAGGAATCTCAAAGTACCATCCTCGGAGTGTTAAAATATCTTTCTCCCAAGGAAATGGAAATGCAATCCTTGGGATGTTTTTGGTTGCAAGTAATCAAGCACCTTACAGCAGATGCTTAAAAAGTAAGGGAATCAAGGAAGCCAGGAGGTGGGGTGTCCCCACGCTCAGCAATGGCCTCCAGGACCCAGGACCTCAGACTTGGTCTCCATCATGCTCCGCACATGAGATCTCCACGTCATGAGTGGAAGGAAGGTGGCCGCCTTTCTCAATGTCTCACACCATCACCCAACCATGATCTAAGATAATAATGAAGTGGATCTGGAAGAGGGCACGTGGTTTTTTTGACAAGGGAGGAACATATAGTTCCTTCTACTGTGTAAAGTGACCAGCATAGCTGCAAAAGAGACAGAAAGGTGAATATCTGGCATTTTTAGCTTCTGTTGTGGGAGGCAGGCTTTGGCAGTAGGAAAGAAGGAAGGGGAGAGAAAGGCATTTTATAGAGAAGTCATCACAGAACACCTCTGTGAACAATGGACTTCTAGATAAAGATCTGGTGTTTGTCGGGAAATACTCTGTGAGCACTGGGGGCCATTGTGCAGCTTCTCTTCAACTGCCAGCCACGTGCTCGCCTAATTAGAGACACAAACCAGCTGCTCGGCTGCCCCGTCCTCTCTGTGTGTTCAGGCTGGGTCTACAAAGTTTTGGGTTAAAGCCACTTTCTCCTACACGTGGGTCATCCCCACCAGCAGATTCACCCTGGATATGCATATGGAATTTGCACTGTGACCCTTCCATATAAAAGAATAAGAGAGTAAAGACTTGGAGAGATTTACTAGCTCTGCAAAACTGGATGTGGTAAACTATGTGTATTGCAGCTCTGAAAACCAGTACTGAGCTTCTGCTTGGGGCCTGACAGACATGGAGGCAGTTCTACTGAAACACCAGGCAGAGGGCCTAATGAGAAATCGGTCAGATGTGCCGAGACACTGCCTAACCCACAGGCTTCCATCTGCTTGCACCCTTCGCTTCCAAACAGAGCCCCAGTTGTGTTTGTTCAGTGACCAACTGGCCGTTCATCCCCTCACCTCCTCCAGATTGCAAACCACCACCAGCAGCAGCAGAGGTCCCTCCCTATCAGACCAGAGCAGCACAGGAAGGTTGTTCATCCTCCTCCCTCTTTCCTGATGCATTTTTCATCATTAAAGGGAAAATGTCATTTTGGTGACAGATATTAGTATGATTGGTGTCAGGAATGAATCTTCCTTTCTCTGTCAGCCTTGCTTCACACAGTCCTAAGACAATGTTCTGTTAAAAGGCCACTTCCATTTCCAACTCCAGCAGTGTGCGAGAAGGGCAGGCTTCTCTGTGATGGATGGGTCCGTCAAGGCTGGCGCTGTGCCAAGGGGCACAGCTGAAGCTTGACCCTTGAACACCGGGCAAGCCTGAAGAAGCTTCTGGGAAGCTCAAGTCTTATTTCTGGTGGGATTCTGCTGAGAACATATCTTAAAAAGAGAAAATCTGCAGCTCTAGTCAGTGATTAGGTTTTAAGAGGTGGAAGATTTGCCATCATCACTGATATATAGAGTCCCATAAATCCAAACCCGTTTATTGGAAAGCTGATCTGGAAATGAAGATTTTTATTTTCTAGCAGCAAAAATGTAGGTTAACCTCTCTAGATCTTTTCCAGGTGCAGACCTGGACCTTGCATGGACTGGAAGTAACCGTACATTTCACCCCTCCAGTGTGCCTCATCTGACACTCTGCATGCTACCTGTCAGGACTCATTTACATACAATTCAGTTTTCTCATGCTTGAAATAAAGATAATAGTATCTAAACTATCTTTCTCAATCACTGAGAGGTCATTTCATTTCAAAGAATATTTATTGAACTCACACTCAGAGTGATAAACTTTGCTCAGCTTTGGGCAGGTACAAAAACGAACCAGAAATGGCACCTGCCTTCAGAGAGCTTACAACCTAATTAGTGAGATCAGACAAATCTACAGTCAGTTACAATGCAGGCACACATACACACATTTACAGAGTTCTATATTGTGAAATACATATACATTTCCTTTAAAATAACTGATTTCAACCAATAGAAAAGAGAAGCATGGGAAGCATTGGTTAAACTAATGTTTCATGGAGGAAATGGAATCTGAACTGGTTCTTGAAGCCTGGATAAGATTTTGAAGGCTGTGGACGGAAGGAGGGCACCTTGGCAGAGCAAAAGTCTGAGCATATACATAGTTTGTGATATGCAGAGCAACTTTCCAAGAAGAATGAGTAGTTTAACTTGATTGGGTCCTAGAATGTTAGGCGAGTGCAGAGATGGGGCCACAACAAAGGCTAATGCTACTTAACTTGGGATACTTCTTGACTGTCGATATTAAGAGTTGGGTCTTTATGTCATAGGCAGGGGGAGTCACTGAAACTTCCTAAATAGGTGAAGGACATTACCAGATCCCTGCATGAGAAAGATGAAGCTGGCTTCTGTATGTGAAATGCTGTTGATCTGCTATTATTAACTTTTCTAACATAAAAATCCTTTAAAGTATTTTATAATACCCTCATTACTGTACAGAAAATAAATTCATAGATAACATATAATGTCTATACACATACTTCAAAAAAATGATCTGTATAAAGCCTGACTGAATCTGAAGGAGAAATAAATAGAAAATGATTGATAATAATATAAATGTAAAATAAATATTTGGATACAACTACACCATAGGATATAATGAAGTATGGATGTGTCTATATACAGAATCACCATGAATGTGACAGCTAAGCTACAGTACAGACTGATATGAGGATGTAGAATTAATTGATGACTCAACATGATGAGAAACATTCCCATTGAGTATGTGATTTTTCAAACTAGTGAACACTTCTTGGTAAAGATCTGAACAAATCAAACACAATCTTTCTTTGACTTGCAAGATAGTTGCTTTCCTGGAGAATCAGTGAACATTAAAACCTGGCAAGAATATCTGTGTTTATATGTCAAACGGAGTACATTTTAGGCTTAGATTTTTTTTAAAGAAAAAGGTTTCACTCACCTAAATGTCTGGCAGGCCTTTGGTGTCCGTGACTGAATAGCCATGCATTGCTGAGCGTCTATCCTCCCTGGCCTCTGTACACTAAATGGCAGCAGTGCCCCTCCAACTATGGTGACAACCAATATCCACTCAATTTTCCACTCCCACCCTCCAAAGAGTCTGCCTTGCCCCTGTGAAGAAGCACTGATTCAGGCAGAGGCAGAGACATGAGTTAGGATTTAATTAAAATAGTAGAGAGAGAGAGAAAGAAAAAAGGCAAGAGAGCATTGGTGGTAGCATTGGGGTCTGTGAAGAAGGAAAAAAATTAAGAGGCACTGATCCACCAGTGAGTAAAAGGTTGGAAATGCCCTTGGTAAAGTTTACAGCACTGTGCAAACATTGTTGCAGTTGGAGTTAAATGTCATCACACTCACCGTACAGAAAGGGTATCTGAAGCACTGAAAAGGTGCAATGACTTTTGCAAAGACACAAAACAGGTCAGGAATTGCATTAGACACCCAATGCCTTAGACCTACACTTTTAGTGTAATTACCAGTGCAAAGGAGATTCTACTCAGCATAGGTAATTATAAGTAGAGAACTTGAGTAGAGCAAATACAAAGGTAGAAATAACTTCTGAAAATAGTCAAATTCCAAGTATTCTATTTATCATCACCTCTTGATGGAACACCTGGAAAATTCCAGGATTCCAAACAAAGGCCAATATTCCACAATCCACCACATTTTTGTTTGCTTATACCTCTAAATATTCATCAGTAACATTTGAGACAAAGGAAAGAGATAATTATGAGGGGAGAGTTTTTAAAAGATATTAAAGGTTAACAGAATTCTTGGCATTTGTGTCGTGTCAATTTCCATGTAATTATGCTCAATTCCCAGAATTCAGTGTCAGTTGTGCCTGTTAATGCTTAAAGATGATATCCTTGGAAAATAATTTATTAGATCGTTTCTCAAATTTTTCAGTTTCAAACCAAGCACCCTGGCTAATAGGCTGATTATTATTAATGTTATTCTTGGATGGAGAGTGCTAGGAGGTCGTAAGTTGGATGTTGGGATCAAAGTGGATTTGTTACGAGAGTGTGGTTAGCTGTCTCTCCCAAGAGCAAAATGACTGCGCTCGTAATGTTTATGTAACCTGATTTACAAACCTCTTCTATTTTTATTTGATTAATAAGAAGAATGTGGGAAAACACCCCAGTTGTCTGGAATATGACTGCCTCTTAGAAGGAGGAAAGGGGTCCAGTACTGATCTCTGCCTGTGGGGAGGAATGACCAACTGGCCTTGTGGAAAAACATTGAGATGCACAGGTCTAGATATTTTTTACATGCTTATTCATTCATTCATTCATTCTTCTCCCATTTATTCTTGAATGCATTTTACCAGTTCTTTGCTGAGATCGAGTGATTATAAATAAGACACTGTCCTCTTTTCTGTTCTCTTGAAATTGTGTACATTCCCTTTGTAATATTGATTCCAATTGTGATTCATTGATTATCTGTGCAATTATTTCCCACATTCATCTCTTCCACTGCTCTGTGGTCATGGAGGTTGGATACCAAGGATATGACAGTCAGTCCCTGATGTATCACAACACCTACCCTAGGACATGTTTGTTGAATAAATGTGAGAAGGGTGTTCTCATCCCAGATGGGCAATCAAAAATAATCTTTTCAACTAACTTTCTCTGATCTTGATTTGGGAGAACATTTTCTAAAGCCCATCCAGTCTTGGTTTACCATGTTTTTCAATCTCTGGGGTTCTGTGCATTTATCCATCTGTGTCTTCGGAAATGAAATTGAAAAATAATATAGTTTCTCCACCTTCTATTGAGGCCAATCCTGTGGAGCGTAAAGTCGGGAACTCAGGTGCATGCATTATCTATTGTTTGGGATGATTGCTTTCACAATTCTCTGCCATTAGAGTGAAAAATGAAGAATTCCATGGAAAACCAATTGCTTCTCATCATGCCCTAGAAAGTAGGCTGACACAGGGACAGACTGAGGTGGCGAGAAAGGGCTAGACTCAGAGTTTAGAGATGTACGTCGTAATCCAACTCTTCCAGTTGCTACAAGTCAGGCTTTGGGAAGGAGGGAGCCAAGCAAAGTGAGGGATGTGTCCAGAGGCAATGTACAAAAACCAGTGAGTGCACAGAGGAGCAGGGGTCCCCAGTCATAGTGAAGAGTGAAAGTTGGAGGTTGTACATAAAACAGCCAAGCACGTGAAGGATTTGAAAGCAAGGCAGGCCAACTAACCCTGCCAAAAGGGAAGTGTTCCCCTGCTCAGGATGCATTTCCACATAGATCTTGCACACACTTTTCATAGTATTTTTAAAATGCCTTTACCAAGTGTACATAAAAATTCTACAAGGAGTTGTAATATAAGGTAAGTGTGTGTGTGTTATAGGGGTGGGAGAGGGGCAGAGATAAGCAAAATTCAATTATCCCCAGCCAGATGAACAATAGACTTATGGGCAGATGGGAACGTGACATTAGAAAGATCACGCTGGGTCACATAAATTCAGATGTCCTAGTTACTCACTTTGGACAGTGGCAATTTTACATGAAAGTCACACTTGAAAGGTTAGAGGTATACATCAGACACCTCTAACCTAACAAACAGTATGGGTGTATCACCCATTAATTCATTCAAATCTTCTCATATCCTATTTAGAGATTACTTTTGTCTGCATAAGTTTTATTCAGATATGCTTGTTTTTATCCTTTACTGTCTTGATTTCTTAGAGTTTTTTTATTTTATTTTAGATAGAGTTTTGTCATTAAGTGTGTGTTCACTCTATCCTTACACTTCATGAATACCAAATGTCATCATCAATTTCATGTTCCTCTTTTGTAGCGATTTAGAAGTCCCTGCAAAAGAAATCATTTTGATTTTTGAATTTTCCCCAGCTGTGCTGGTCACTTAAATACCACAAATATTTATCAAAACCTATTATGTTCCAGGCATTGTGCTTGGCTTCAGGAATGTAACAGAGAAAAAGACAGAAATTAAGCCATTACAAGTATTGTGAGTGTTACTCAAAGCACTGATGCAGTGGACATATGCCAAGTCTAGTGGAAAAGCACAGTGAGGCCTTCATGAGCAAGTCAGAACCAAAAGGGTGAAGAGAACTTAGCCTGAGAAATGTGGGGACTGCACCCTCGGTAGGAAGTGGCCCATGCAAAGGCCCTCAATTGAGAAAGAAGAACCTCTGAGGAGTCAGAGTTGTAATACAACACAATAAAACCTAACATGGCTCCATAAAGGGAAGAAAGAGTAGTTGCTACAGCTGAAAATACACAGATGCCACATCCTGAGGGCTCAGACCCCACAGAAAAGATTTGGGGCTTTTTTCACATTTCAGTGTAGCGCACTAAAGATTTAATCGGGACAGTGACAAGGTCAGATTTCAGGAAACCTTCCTTTCGATGTGGAGACTGAAACAGAGCTGGCAAGAGCAGGAAGAGGACATCCATGTAAGCAGAATTTCAGGAATCCAGATGAGAAAATAAGGAGACTTTGGCTGGGCCGGGCAAGGCAGTGGTTGAGACAGGTGGATGGATGTGAAAGATATTTTGGAGGAAGAACACTAGAAAGAGAGGGAGACAGAGAGAGAGAGAGAGAGAGAGAGAGAGAGAGAGAGAGAAAGTGAGAGGGAGAGATTGGGTTATGAGGGGCAGTAATGAGAGGGAAGAGATGAAAAGTGACCCTTGATTTCTGCCTTTAGCAACTGGGTGCATAGTTGATTATTTGTGAGCTACCGTAACTATGGTAAGCAATATTAGAAGAATTTTTACACAGCAATTTTGAGTAAAGATAACATTTTTGTGTCTGTTTCTACTTTTTTCTAATACCCTTTTAGTGTCTTTCATAAAAATGTTTGGGCCAACACTTGTTTTTTTGGCAAAAATTCCTGATATCTGCAGAAAATAATCTATAGTATCATGCCCCAAGATGCGTTGTAAGGATCACAGCTTTCGAACTGCTAGCCATGACTAATTCCAAGGTTACTTTCCTAGGTTGTAAAAGAATAATCAGTAGCAACCATTCGTGGAGTTGGTACTACAAGCCAGGTACTTCACTGGTACTTTACATAAATTATCTCATTTTACCCTCACAGCAAATATAAGAGGTAGGTATTATTCCTTTTTAATAGAGGAGAAAAATGAGACTCTGAGAGGTAAGAACATTTTCCAAGGTCAAACCGGTAATTTGTGGAACTTGGACATAAAGTCAAAGTCATGCCCAATCTCTTCCATATCACTGTCTCTTAATCCACTGCCTAGATGCCAGCATCTTAAATGCATACTTTAGATTATTTTTTCTAAAATATCTTCTGTTGTATTTGCCCACTTTTCCACATATCCAAATAACTTTCTGGATTATTTGAAGTTCATCCATGTCAGCTGAAGATTTAATTACTTAAGGAAATCGAAGGTCTTCTGCAAACTTGGGAGAGTTCTCTATGAATTCCCTTTGACAGATCATTGGTCAAAATATTAAATTTGATTTGTCCTAGCAACTGTCCCTTGGAGAATCTAGTATTAATACTTCCCCATATAGAAACATGTCAATTTATCCTTGATTTATATCTTCACTTTAAGCAATTCTTTGCTTTTGAAAAAAAAAAAAGATAGTCTTCTGATTACCCACTTTTTAAAAAGGCATCTGTGATCCTGACACCTTGTCAAAACTGTCGTGAAAGCCAAGGTAGGTGATTTCATATGTTGTGGCTTATTCACATGCACGCTGACAACATTTTCCAAATTCTGCCTCCCCCAGGCTCAAAGCTAGCTGAACAGCACATAAGTTCTAGGATACTCCCAAGTAGCTCCTTCTTTCTCATGACCTGCAGCACCACCCGTAGTTTTGTGGTAAGCTAGAGAAAGAAAGCATACCAAAGCTTTAGGGAAATCCTTGCTTTCTGGGAGGTACTGCCCATGTCAACCCCAGATTGGGAAGGAGGCACAGGGCTGAGATGCCCCAAGGGCAACCTCAATTGCTTTATTTAGAAAAGCCCTGAACTCATGATGGTAATGCGTACAGGTGGACCAACAAGGTGAAAGTCACAGTGACTCACAAGCATACAGAAATGCATTTGTTATTTCTTTGTAAGAGTCAATAAATTTGTCAGAGTCCGAAAATAAAGGCACTTTAAATTGAAGTAAAGAAGAAAAAAAGAAGTGGATGGTTTGGGTATTCGTTTAGCTGGAAATATATAGAAGCTTGACATCTAGGGCAGTACAAATCCAAGCCTTCCACGAGCAAAAAGTGGAGAGTATGTTCATTTTCTCAAAATGTGTGGGTGCCTTCCCACCAGCCCACTTGCTTCTCGGTGGTGCTTTGTTCCCTGTCCCAGGCCCTGCAAAGCAAACAGTGGACATTTAAAACTCAAACTCGGCTGGGTGCAGTGGCTTACTCCTGTCATCCCAACACTTTGGGAGGCCCAGGTGGGCAGATCACGAGGTTGAGATCAAGACCATCCTGGCCAACATGGTGAAACCCTGTCTCTACTAAAAATACAAAAAAATTAGCTGAGCGTGGTGGCGTGCGCCTGTAGTCCCAGCTACCTGGGAGGCTGAGGCAGGAGAATTTCCTGAACCCGGGAGGCAGAGGTTGCAGTGAGCCGAGATCGTGCCACTGCACTCCAGCCTGGTGCCTGGCAACAGAGTGAGACTCTGACTCAAATAAATAAATAAATAAATAAATAAAAACGAAAATCAAACTTAGTGAGCTAAACATTCAGGAACCTTCAAGTGAATGATTTTAGTCTCATCCAGTTCCCACTTCACTGAGAAAAGTTCAGAGTCTGCCCTGATGCACTGGTTTAAAGTTCACTCAGTTTGAACACTAACCCATCTGATTAGGTGTTCGTTTGAAACCTACGTCTCAGCAGTCGACTGATCTGATGAAACTGGTGTGGTGTGTCTGTGTATGTTTGGTGTGGAAATGTAAATGGGTTACAATCACAGCAAAATAACATCACAGAAGTTCAGCCAGTACCACACTTCCAATAAAAAACATTGATTGATTTCGCGGATAGCAAAGATCAGTTCTACGCAATTACACTCTTGCTGCCCCTTCTAAAGCAGCATGACTCAGGAATTATTTCACAGCACTTAGCCTTTTATATACAGCTGCTATTACAAAATGTTCTTTGTGACACATACTATTATATGTATGTATGTGTATCTGTGTGTGTACAGAATTTGCTATGAACATATGCCTAAATGGCTTATTTAAGAAACCCAGGAGAGATTGAGATAAAACACAGCAGAATGAGTCTAAATCATGAGGTACAGAAGAAACAAACACTAAGAAAAGAGAGACAGAGAGAATCCAAATGGAAAGAGTTGGGAAAGAGGTAGATATAAGAAACACAGAAAAATTCCTTTCTGAAGAAAAGAAAAAAAATAGGGCCCAAGAAAGTTGAAGGACAGAGTATGCTACTAGTCCAATAGACCTCTAAAGCCCTTCTAACCCGGATATTGTGATAGCCCAGTCCTGGAAGGAGGGTTTAAATATTCTCTTTATGGCTGGATGCCTAGCATAGACTGTACCTAGACAGCCATGTCCCAGCTAGGCTTTAGGGGAAGATTCCCAAATGGGCAATTAATTTAGATTTAATAGGACAGTTACTGGAAGTTTAAATAAATGCCAGTTAAATATTAACAGCATATTTATTGAAGATTAACACTGCTGGTTGTATTGTGGGATTTTCTTTTCCTTAAAGAAACCCTTTATCGGAAGACTTTTAATCATCTTGACTCTTCCATCGTTTGCCTCAGATCCAGGGCAGCTCATTAATTACTCTGTACAACAGTTTTCTACACTCTGAAGTGGTTACCTAGATGAATGGGAAGAGTGGAAGGCCATATGAGAAGTGCTATTTCTGTGCAGGAGGGATTGATGAGTGAATTTGATAAGAGTGTCGAGAAGCATTATAATCCTAGACTATTAGAGTTGGAAAGGTCCTGGGAAGCCATCTCATCCAAACTCCCATTTAGAAGGCAAGAGGAAGAGAGGAGGGCTATGCCACTGAGCTGGTAACGGGCAGATTGGGGCTGGAACTCCAGACCCTGAATCCCAGCCTCTTACTGAGCTGTCACCGTACTCTGAAAGTGTTCCTTCAATTCTGCAAAACTGAGTTAACCTATTTGAATGAATTAGTCGTTAGACCTTCTCAGTGACCCACAGATCATGAAGATTTTTCTTTTCTGGACAAATGAAGAAGCCAAAAATTCAAAAACAAGCAGTGATTTATGTAAGGTGACAAAATGATGGGCTGAGTTGAAACTAGAACTCACGTCTTCTGGTTTACTACATATATTTGCACAAGTGTCACCTCCAATAAAAATTACAATTCGACCCATATGTTATTATGCAAATTCTTATGTCATTAAAATTTACTTTGTCTGCTGCTGTTCTTGGATGGGGAACAAGAAATAAAACCTTTAAAGAAAATGAGAGGAAAAGGTCAAACAGAGACAAAAGTTCTAGGTGACTGTTTAGTGAGAATGGAACATAAGGGGAGAAGCAAGTCAAGTTCCTCTAATAGTGAACTTGGGGTTTTAAACTCCAAATTTGCACTTGATAAAGTTGCCATTCCTAGGGCTCTTTCTGTTTGAGAAGCCACTTCACTACTCGGGCTGGGCTGGGCTTGGAAGCATTAGAACTGGTGTCTGTGTGTGCATGTAGGTGAATATCTGCGCTTAACTCTTCCACAGAGGTTACAAGGCCAATCCCTGAATGTAGAAATTAGGAGAGATGAGGCAGTCCCGGGATGTTTTTATCCAGTGATCTGTCTAAGATGGAGACCAGAGCGTGTTGCGCCTTGTGTGCTCAAGGACGCTTTGGACTCAGCCATCAGGCACATAGAAGCAATGAAGGGCTTAAAAGCTCACGGAAGGAGGTCAGACATCGTGGCTCACTTTCTAATGGGACGGAGGTGTCCTGTCTTTTTGTCAGGTTCATTGGCTACCTTTCTGTTGTACTGGGTGAACATGGCAAATCAAAGTTCCCAGGCTGCTACTGAAAGAGAAAGCTGTCTCCTCTTTTCCAAGCACAGGCTGTTTCCCACAGGCCCGGTGAACAGAGGCCTGACAGTGGGTGGGAGCTGGGGGCCACAGCTCTTCCTGCTCTGGGTGGTCTAGAGGTTGTCCTACTTCCTCTCTCTGACTGCATCTCAGCATGATATTCCTGCTCTGTCCCCATTATGCGGTGAACCCTAAGAGCATTCCCAGGGCCTGCATTTAGCAGTCTGCCCCTAGGTTCTCTGCATGAATGTCACCTGCAGGCTGACTCAGAATGAGGGAAGCACAGCCAATGGCAGCTCCTTCCAGTCCCGGTGTGAGAAGCCTGGGAGCAGCCAGGCTTGTGCTAAACTCTTTGCAGCCACTTCCTCATCTCGTCTTCACAGCAGCACTGAGCAGTGGGTATCATAAGGACCACTATTTTACAGATTAGGTTAAGGCATGTCCCCAAGGTCCCACAACTAGTAATGGAGTGGGTGCATATTTGACTTCTGGTCTGTCTGCATCTAAAACCCAAGGTCATGGTGCTTACAGGATAAATATGTACTGAATGGATCGATGACTGCATGAACACAGAATGTTGATGGCATTAGAGGTTTTCAGTGCGACACAGAGCACTCCTGAGGTGCCCGTCCTTAGTTTGCATGAACATCGGCTGAGGCTGTTGAGGCAGTTTCTGCTCAGGCTCCTTCCCGTCTCGGGTCATGTAGCGTCTGTGCCATCCTCTGCCATCCACAAGATTCCTGCCCATGCTTATACATCCCTTCATCTCCCCCCTCACTGTTAAGTCCAGTTTAACATCATTTCCTTAGGGAAGAGTTTCCTGATCTTCCAGACACGATGAGAATCTTCGATCCTATCTTTTCTTCCATTTTTTTTTTTTTTTTTGCTCACAGCATTCATCACAATTGTATCCACTATTTCATAACACTCTTTGTTGAATGTCTGTCTTCCCTGCTGGAAGTGCCCTTTATGCAGGGAGGCCCATGTTACTTTTGCCTTTATCTCTCCCACTCACTGCTTTCACTGGCCCTATTGAGCTGATGAAGGGTTTCCCGATATTTAGAAGTCCTTTGGAGCACCCCACCCCTCCGAATGCCCCTTTCAATGAAGCTAGAGAACCAAGATTGTGCCTGGGAATCTGGACAAGTGTAATGATACAAATGACTTCTCACAGGTTAGGCAGACCTTAGCTTATTTGTCTTAGCAATGAGAAAGTTCTCAAGGGCTTAAAGAGGAGTGCAGGGTGGAGTTCATTGTAACTTTCATGAATGTTAACAGAAATGAAACCACTGACAAACCCAATAGCATTAGACCACATGCAACTCAAGGGCAGGGGCCACGTCTTTATCATTGTATCTCTCAACCCAGTTCCTGGTACACATGAGGAACTCAAAATCTACTTGCTGGTTTATTAATTAATTTGAATTCAACCAAATAATTGGATACTCAAAGTTATCCTGGACAATCATGGTAATCTGTCTTCTGTGGGTCTCTCTCTTGGCCACAGATGGAGCAGCAGCAGGAGTTACTGTATTGGTTAGCTCTTACATATTGTTCTTACCTGACTGGCAGAGTAGAAAGAACCTTGGTGTGGGAGTCAGGAGTTCTGAGTTCTAGTCTTGATTGGTCAGTTTATTAACTTTATGCTCCTATAATCACTACCGTTCCCTCCTGGAGCTCGGTTCTTCACTTTT
This sequence comes from Cacajao melanocephalus, assembly GCA_963573385.1. Lineage (NCBI taxonomy): Eukaryota > Metazoa > Chordata > Mammalia > Primates > Pitheciidae > Cacajao > Cacajao melanocephalus. The sequence goes on from CAUYLG010018252.1 coordinate 15,812, forward strand.
GAAATGAATGGATTATACTAAAGATCTTTCCAAGGTCCCTTCTGAATGTATCATTCTGTGATGTTATGAGTCCAGGGTTATCTCATGACCCAAAGCTTAGATAAAAAGGAAAGATTCTGTCCCAAAGACCCCTGGCTCTCAGGCTGTCCCCTTTGGGCACCTGCCTTTCACTGCATCGGCACTTTGATTTTGGCTTGTTCATCCTGCTCCCCAACTTTTCTATCTCTGATTGTTCTACCCACCGTCTCTCTGCTTTATGCATCTCTTACAAAGTTTTATGGGTTTAAAGTCCATAGATAGCCTCACCTTTGCCATTCCTTCATATCTTCCTTCTCAATTCTCTCTATTTGTGACTTCTTTTCTCTCCCTGGAGCCCTCTTCCCCTTTTCAAGTTGCCCTTTTGCTCTTTCTGCTGAAATCCTAACATGCTGGACTATAGCCCAGATGAACCATGATTTTATTTTGATCCTGTATTCATAGAGGAGCAAAAAATAGCATATATTTTTCCAGTTCCCAGTCCTTCCCTACTTACTGCCCTAGAGGCATCTCTTTATCCAGATTTACGCTGCCTTTTCTGATTAAATCTTCCAACATCTATTTGATGTCCTAGCACTCTAACTGCCCTGCATTTCCCATCTTCTCGCCTGCACTCCTATTTGAGATCTCCACCAGGAGAGGGGGGCCTTTAGCCTTTTTAGTCAAGGAGAAGCACAACTGGCATTTGTTGAGCTAGTGCTCCTCTTTTGGCCTCTTGTGTGTGTGGAATAGTGACAGCTCTTTAGCTGGCCCCGGCTTGCTCTGGGTAACATGGAGCAAATCAAAAACAACAATTAATTTCTCTTTCATCGGGAATTCTTCTCTGCTCTAGCCCTCCTTCAGTGTACAAATGCCAGGGCTGCCTGAAGTCTCCATCCACTGTTGCCTCACCTGCCCGCCAACCATCCAGAGTTTGCATGGCAGGCTCTTCCCTCCTTTGCGGTCCCAGGATTATTAAAGGGAATATGATTGTTTCCTTTTGCTGAGGGAGTGTGTAGTGTGTACATGTTTGTTAGCTTGAAAGGCATTGTCCTGTAGGTATTTTTATAACCTGAAGCAAGTACAGCTGTCAGAACAGAGACAAGCTGTGACAAGTTGATTTATGTGTACAGTATATGTGTATGCAAGAAGGAAGGGAGGAAGGAGAGGGAGATGGTGGGGAAGAGGGTGGAGGTGGGCGCTCGTTAGGAATCTGCTTTCAAGAAGGCAGAAAGGAAGTTGTTTCTATAAAGAACACAAATAATGAAATTGCTTTGAATGTCATCCCTTTTCATTAACTTGGATATGCTGGGAAAAATAAAATAAATCCAGCAGTTTTATGAAGCAGGAGACAGGATATAAGATAAGTCACTAAGTGTTGGTTATATTTAGGGATTAAGGGATGGAAGGGAGTTGACATATGATTTTGATCTTCATCTTTTCAAACTACTTCAATAGCTGGTTTGAATAAAATGGATTTTGTCTTGTTAATTATGTGGGCATCTCTGACCTTTCATCACTTTCTAAACTTCTATTTTTGAATAAAGTTTGGATCCCTGGGCCCACGAAGCAGGTATGAGGTTGTAAGTGCCTTTTCTTTGTGCTCCCTGTGAGTTACCTGAGCTTGGCTGGGTTTTCTGCTGCAACTGCTGGATTGCTAAGCTTAGTGCTAAGCTTTGCACTCTCCCTTCATGACCAGAGACAAAGGTGGTTTGATTGTCTTAGATCAACTGCACACAGACTGGCAGAAAGCGAACATCTCAAAGAGCCTGTAAGAAGAATTATTTTCCTGCCCAGACATACTAATGAAGCCGTGGCAGGAAAATGTATTAATAAAGCATCTTCCATCTTAAATGGATTTCTAAGTTATTTTCCTGTAGAGTTAATCATATATGTAGGCCCCTCGGGAAAGCCTGTTGTTGTCATTACCCACATTCCTAGATGCAAAAACCAATGCTCATTTGTACCTACCTGGAAATTAGATGCAAGAGCCAGGATTAGCATTTATCATGAAAGGAATCATCCCTGCCATTCTCAGGCTTGCAGGGAAATGACTCCAAAGTTCAGAATGAGTCCCTCTCCCTTCCCCATTAGTGCCATTTGTTTCCACTTGATGTGGTGAGGATGTGTTTAAGAAGAGGAGCTGGGAGATGGGAATATCAAGAATGGTTGAAATGAATGGATGAATTATTAGAGGTGACTCCCTGGCTTGTGGAGAAGCCCCAATTCAGCCAACTGAAAGTCAGCAAACATCATCTCACAGCTTCTTAACTTGGTGAAGTTATTCAATTTCCACAATTACCCATTGGAAAATGGAGACACAACAGAATCTTCCAAGAATGGACTGGTGCTAAAATAGGTTAATTGTCCTCCTTTCCTTTCAAAAATATAAACAAAGCTCTTCTGCTCCCCACAGATGTAATTGTTTATTCCTGATAGTAAAGTCATTTGTTGCAGCCACAAGTTGACAATTGATAATTTTGCTGTTATGTATCAAATGATCCCCAGTGGCCCAAAGTAGCAGATGAGTTTCCCTGAGAATTTAATATCAGGAAAGTCACCAGAGGAGAGGGGGGAACAATTGGCCCAATGATGAGTTAATGCAAAGTATTTTGGGTTCTTCACTGTTAAGTCACTCCACTCTTGCTGGCTGAGCACTTTCTGGTCAACTATGATAATGGAAAGGCAAGCCTTCTCAGTCTTCCTTTGTTACCCAGGAGTGTGGTTTTCATTTCTCCAAACTCTACTTCTGTCCTATCTCTATAGTTAGTGTGAGGGGGATTTGATTGGTGAAATGTTTGTGTCCTCTCCAACGTGTTATCTACATGTAAGCGATTGGTACTGCTGCAAGGTTGCCAGAATGAGTACGGTACCAAGACCCTTACGATTATCTGACTCAGTTATAGCGGTTCAGTCTCTGATGCTGGATGGCTTTTGATGTTGGATGGCTTTTTGGAAGAACATTTTTTCTGTTATTTAACAGTTAAAAAAAAAAAAAAAAGCTTCCTGGATGTGTTTGATAGAAAGTCTAGGGGAAAACCAAAGCTACTGTTGTCTCCTCTCTATCCCCAAGGGGAATGTGGGTCAGTGCTGGAGCCCGGCTCTGGAAATCCCCGAGAAGGCAGCATTATTAATGTCACCACCACTGCACCTGCTGGGCTGCTCTGTGCTTCCCCCTAGCACAAGGACCAGGCCTAGCTGGGGAAGGGAAAAGCAGGCCATTCCCTCAGAGCCGAAGTTAAGGGAGAAATAATAATATAGGCACAGGAGGTCCAGCAGCAGCCAGAGAGGAGAAGTGACGGGGACCAAGGCAAATCCAGTCTCTCCTTGGGTTTCAAGAATTTGAGAAACACATCTCTTAAAGATGAAATCAGCTGTGTGAGAGTGTGAGGCCCAGGAAACCTGGGAGTCTGCTGTATAAATACAGCAAGTGGCTCACACTCATCCACTCAAGTGAGCACTTTTGCAGGCCCAGCATCTTTAAATGGCGACAAAACAAGAATAAAGAATGTAAGTCGGTGTCTGAACTTGACCAACATTTTGATGATCTGATTTTGCCAGTTTCGCACACTATGATTCTGTGATTCTGCGTTTTATACATGGCAGATTTCTAGAATGGTGGTGTTGAGTCTCCGGGGTTTTGAGCAGCTTTGCGGGGGGCTGCAGGGCGGGTGCTGTACTGCTGAATAACTATGAGGTTCTTCTAAAACATTCTCCCAATACTGAATTTACTCTGAATGCTAATGGAATTAATCTGATCCTTTTAAAGGTGCATGTATGCATGCTGCAGGGTGTTCCTTTCCTAGTTAATTAGTTTGTGACCCTTATTAAGATGTCTCCAGTCTGGTGTTTATTAAGGCCGCATGGTAACTTTGCCTTTTTTCCTAATTTGGAAGCGCCCGCTCTGGAACCGGGGAAATGGTTAAATTCCTGGCCTGGGCTGGGCTGGTGCACAGCCTGGGCCCGGCGCGGCGGGGGTTAAGGTGGGCGCCCGCGCCCCGCGCCCCGCGCCCGCCCGCCGGGATGAGCGCGCAGTCCGCGCCGCCCGCCCGCCCGCTCGCTCCGAGGCGGCACCGGGAGAAAGTGGCGGTCAGGGATGGAGCTGCTGCCATGACAACCCCGCCGGTCGGGGCCCGCGTGCGTCGGGGCTGCTCCCGGGAGGAAGGCGGCGCGGAGGCCGGGGGCGGCCGCTGAGCTTGGCGTCCGCACGGCTCCGGTGCCGGCTGCGCCGCGCCTTCCCCAGCGAGCGAGCGAGCGAGCTAGGGGCCGCCGCGGTCCGCTCCCGCCGCCCGGCCGCTCCCTCCTCGGCCACCGTTGCAGCCTCTGCCCCGCCGAGCCCGGCCGGATCGCGGCGGCTGCAGCGCGCGTTTGGGTTCCGAGGAAGTTGACTGAGGCGGCTGCCGCAGGATCCAGAGTCCGGATTGCACGAAGCCCGCGCGGCGTCTCCTCCGCGCGCCACCCGGCGCCTCTGCGAGCTCCACTTCCCATCGGCTATTGTTTCTGATTATTTTCCGGTGGCGAGCCCGGCTCCGAAACTTGCAAAGTGTTGGATTTCCCCCGTGGGAACTGAGGGACTGCAGACCACCGCCTCTGGGCCGCTGGATGAAGCCCACCCTGTCCCCTTCCGGTACCAAAGTGCTTACTCCTTTCCAAAGTGCCATGTCTGAACTGCCACTGGGAAGAAGCGGCTCCTGAGACGCGCCCACCTTTCACCTGCCTGGCGCTTCCCCCTCCGCGGCCACCTTCCCGGCCGCAGCAGCGAGGAGGGAGTCCCCTTTGGCCGCGCTCCGTGGAACTGGTTTTCCGAGGCGGGCAAGCCGAGGCCGGATTTGGGGGAGGAAGATTAGACTTGGAGGAGTCTGCGCGCTTTTCTCCTCCCCGCGCCTCCCGGTCGCCGCTAGTTCACCGCTCAGTCCCCGCGCCCGCTCCGCACCCCACCCACTTCCTGTGCTCGCCCGGGGGGCGTGTGCCTTGCGGCTGCCGGAGTTCTGGGAAGTTGTGGCTGTCGAGGATGGGGGTCTGTGGGTACCTGTTCCTGCCCTGGAAGTGCCTCGTGGTCGTGTCTCTCAGGCTGCTGTTCCTTGTACCCACAGGAGTGCCCGTGCGCAGCGGAGATGCCACCTTCCCCAAAGCCATGGACAACGTGACGGTCCGGCAGGGGGAGAGCGCCACCCTCAGGTAGGGAGCTGACATTCTTCTACGAATTGATGATTTGTATGGGGTGGGGGTAAGGGGCAGGGGCGCAGGTGTGTGCACTGAGGCGTACCCGGGCTGGCGGAAAGGTCGCTGGTTCCCTGGGCTGCACAATTTATGACTGCGCTGGGGGCTCTGCCCGGGAATGTGGCGGTCATAGGGAAAGGCTCAGAGGTGCTGGCGGTGAGCTTTTCCCCCAAAACTGGCCCCTGCAGCTCAGGCACTTGCTGAGGGTGAGGGGTGGCTGGTGCAGGTGGTCGCTGAGATTGAGGGACTTGTCCTTGGCACTGTCTGTGCCTGAGCCTGGTGGCCGTGGTGACTGGGGGCCTGGAGGGGCTCGCCACTAGCAGTCTTCTCTGAAGTTAATGAGTCCCAAAAGAGGGGTCTGGGTTGGAGTGAATGTCCCCACTCGCCCATGCCATGGGGATTTGCCAGTCCTGGATCCTGCACTCGGTGAGAGTCGCTGTTTTGTCCTGGGCTTGACTGTACCGGGACTTTCCTGGGGTGCCTTCATGCCGTGAGCTGGTGGGCAGACAGAGATGCTTTCTCCTGTCTGAACGTGGCTTTCTGAGGCCCAAGTCATGGAGTCTGATATGTCTGTGGAAAATGGCATTTACTCTAGTGAACTGTGTTCTGTTCCTGCTCTCCAACAAAACAGTATGTGCAAAACTCGTCTACTGAAGAGAAACTAGGTTTCAGTGTTGGGTTGGGTCCTGATTGGCTTCTGGGGTTAAGGCTTGCAGGCACTTGGGGAGGAGAAGAATCATCATCTTGGTTATGCTTTGTGTAAGGTGGAATGATTCTATCTCCCTGATTACCTTGCCTGCTGAAACGCTAACTCAATTTCCAGTGTTGATAAACCACACCTCTCCTATGAGGGCAACACACTTAATGATTGCAATGGGAAATTTTATTCTCTGGAATTTTATAAGCAAATAAACATGAGGTGGAAGTTAAGAAGGTTCATGGGAATGATTTCCCTGCCTCTCCTTGATTTAGTCTGCCCTCTTAAATAAAGTTTTCCAAACTAAGCAACAGAACTAACCACAAGGTAACATGGCAATATTCTTGTACTGTGCACATGAAGATTTCTGGAAAGATAACCCTGGTGTCGGTGTCTACTGTTTGGCCTTTCTGGTGACTTCTTCTAGGATTGTATTTTTTGTGGACTGTATACTTAAGGCAATATTTATAGGATAGAAAATGTTGAAGAGGAGGCAATGTCAATACAGCACTGAATTATCAGGACATTGCCAAAGGAATTGTGCAATTTAGGGACCCATGCAGGGCTGCAAGCATCCGGTGATCCTTTGTCTTGGGAGAGCTGATCCTCATGGCTCTGGTGAACTCCTGGTTATTCCTTGGCTCATGAGACCCACCTCTTCCACTCTTCTGGGCAAAAATAAAGCAACTAGCTCCCACCATTCCAAAATGATTGCATATCTGCTTTAAAAATGGATTTCAGGGGAGTTACAAATATGCAGTGATTTTAGACTACTTAAATAAAAAACCAGAAATGAACATCTAAAGCAGTAATAATCAAGGAAGTTTAATGTTCTCTGGATGCCCCCTTTGTCCCTAGTCCTTGGCTGCCAGGAGGGCTTCCCAGGGACAGAGACATTCTCATGTGGGTAGCATTTTAGATACAAATGGGATGACTTTTTTTTTCAAGAAAAAGGTAAGGTAGCTTTGTAGAGATTTGAAGATAAATAAACAGCAAGTGGGTCTTGGCAGACAGAGACCCTCTGTTTGGAGTCCAGGATCTGGTCTCCAGAAGGTAGTCTTCAAGGATTATGAAAATCAGGACTGTCCAGAGGGTGGCTGCATTCAGCAGAGGCTGAATTACGGGACAGGCCTGAGTTAGGAGTAGCTTCTATTTGAAATTGCATTATCATGTACTGGCTGACTTATCTTTCTTTGTCTTCCCTTCCACGGTTCTTTTTTCTCATTCTGTGGGTCTTCCTCTTGGTCTATTTCAGCACTAATGTTTGTTTGCATTTTCACATGTGCTCTCAACACAGTGGTACTGTTTGGGTATGGATGGAGATGGGAACATGGTGGAATTTCCTTTCTAGACCCTTGAATTGGCCCCAACCGAGCCAAGTTCCTTCTGGAACATCTCCTGCCATTCTGTGCCAGCCTCAAGGGATGAATGTCTTCCTTACATGCAAGAGAAAGGCCCTCACAGTGGATGGAGCACTACAGGACAGGGATTAGATAAGCTAGGGTCTGAGTGACGCCAGCCCTTGACCACGGGCCAGACTTAGGATATGAACCAGGCAGCAAGTGTAGCAGGCAACTAGTATAGAGGGTGCTCAGGCCTCTCAGGATTGCCCTCCTTCTCGGACTCTGATGCATTAGAACAAGAAAAGGCTGCCCTACTGGGTGTGTTTTTGTGGAGTGGAAGTCCCTGAAATCTCAAACACAGGCCCTACATTTTCTTGTTCTGTGTGCAGAGAGGCAAGTAGGAATTTTAGAATGTATTTTATTTGCATAAAAATTGCTAAATTTTCATGTAACTTGAGTATAGGTTGCAACAATCTAGTAGTTCAGAGTTCTGAGTTATTTTCTTTTTGCTTTGTATTGCGTATGTGTGTGTGTAGGGGGGGCAGAGGTCCCTTCCTTCCTTCCTTCCTTCCTTCCTTCCTTCCTTCCTTCCTTCCTTCCTTCCTACCACCCAACCACCACCGTAGCATCGATCGTTGGATGGATCGATCCATACAACAACATACCATCCATTGAATGTCGGCTGGTGTACATGCAGCATTTACTTTCTTTATTACTGGTAATAATTACTGTTCTATTATTGCATAACAGATTACCA
>CAUYLG010018253.1:0-17841 GCA_963573385.1 Cacajao melanocephalus
ATAAAAAAATTTAAATTTGTGCTATCATTTTTTTATAAATAATTATATATAAAATCTTGACTTTTGAAACTTCCCGGCAATTTTCTTCTTATTCTTTTTTTTTTTTTTTTTTTTTTTTTTAGCATTATAACATAAAATTGCTAATTCTTCCTAGGTCAAAAAAAGTTGTTTTTGGAACTCTGAAATGAAGAAGGCAAATAATTAAGCTAAAAGGCTCTAAAAGCCAGATTAGTCAGATTTCAAAACAACTTACTTTAAGCTACTTATTTTAAGATATTGGGGCTAGGGAATGGAATATTCATAAGACATAGTACACAAAACGGTTTCTGCAGACTCCATCGCCAGGCAGGCAGTATGGAGACCAGTAAAGGGCAGGTGTTGGAAGTTTAAATCCTAGTCCCAAAAATATTAACTACTGCCAGAGGTGGTGACAGGTATACAGGGGTTCATTACATCAGTCCAGTGGTTATGTAAGTTCTCTCCTGGGCCAGCATCAGCATCACCTGGAACATGTTAGAAATACACATTCACCCGGACCCACCGAATCAGAAGCTCTGGGGGTGGGGCCCCACTGTCTGTGTGCTAACAAGCCCTTCAGATGATTCCGGTGCCCATTCATGTTTGAGAACCACTCTACTAGTTCATCTTCTTTTGTGTATGTTTGAAAATTTCATATTAAAAAGTATTCTCAAACAAATCCTGACTTCACTGCCTATTGGCTATGTGGCCTTTGGGCAAGTTGCTTATTTAACCTTTAAATCTCCATATTGGCATCTAAAGATGGGAAAAGTAACAATTTCTGTTATCACTACTACCAGGTTATTGACAGGGTTCAATATGCAGTGCCTAGAAAGAGTACGAACTCACCAAATGGTGAGGTGGGGGCCTTACATGGCTATGTGTAGTTCTCATTCAGTAGAATTTTAGCCCCTACAACATACACACCTTTGCTGGATTACACGCACATTGTCTCATTAAACCTCCCTACAACACTATGGTTGCATCATCACCATTTCACCAAAGAGGAAACTGAAGCTCAGAGGAATTAGATGGCTTACTAAAGGTCACACAGATGGTGATCCTTGGGTCTCTTGGCCCCAAGATCAGGACCTTCCCATCAGACATGGACAGTAAGCATGATAGGATTTCAGATTTCTAGAACCAGAAGTGCCTCTCTAATGCCCCTGTTCTCCTTCATATGAGAAATGCTGAACTCTGATCCATGCGGGGATGCTTCAGGTGCCACGTCACCAGGGAAGACAGAAGTTCTCCCAGCTCTGAGATCTGCCAGGCACTGAACTGCCCAGGCTTTACAATCTCACTACAGCAGAGATAAAAAGCAGAGTCCCTTCCAGGACAATAATCATTTTCCACCTCAAAAATATTAAAAATCATACTCCAAAATACTAAATCTTTCCAAAGAACCAGGTTTAAATGCCTTGACACATATTAATGCTATTAAGTAATTTATATTACCATCAAATATTTCAAGCCATGACCTTTGCAAGGAAAACTCACACACATTTAAATCATGCATTTTTTCCTACAGAAAAAAAAAATGACAAATATTTTTCCTCATCCAGTGACTCATCCTCTAAAATTACAGCTTTTTAGTTTGAGGCTTTTAAGCTAAAGAACGTGTAAGTATAAACCTGCACTGATCAATGTGGTAGCTACTAGCCACAGGTGACTACTGAACACTTAAAATGTGATTCTAAATTCAGATGTGCTGTAGGCATAAAACAGACACCAAATGTCAATGACATCACATGAATAAAAGAATATAAAACACATTGATTTCATAGTAAGAATTCAAAATTGAAATGGTAATATTTTGGAAATATTGGGTTAAAATTACTAAAATAGTTACACCTGTTTCTTTTTACTTTAACTTGGCTACTAGAAAATTTTTAATTTGGCCAGGCACGGTGGCTCATGCCTGTTATCCCAGCACTTTGGGAGGTTGAGACAGGGGTAACACTTTTGAGGCCAGGAGTTCAAGGCCAGCCTGACCAACATGGTGAAACCCCATCTCTATTAAAAATCCAAAAATTAGCCAGTTGTGGTAGTTGCATGCCTGTAATCCCAAATACTCGGGAGGCTGAGGCATGAGAATTGCTTGAATCTGGGAGGTGGAGGTTGCAGTGGGCCACGACCACTCCACTGCACTCCAGCCTGGGTGACAGAGCAAGATTCTGTCTCAAAAAATAAAATAAAATAAAATAAATTATATATATATGGTTCATGTTATATTTTTATTAGACAGCACTATTATAGACTGTAAGAAATTTTAATATACAGGTAATTTTTTAAGTTTCATGGCAAAACAATGGACAATTCACTTCCTGAAATTTTTACTTGGGCAGACAAGAGTTTGGAAAAAACATCACATCAAAAATAAAAGTCAGGTCTAGTCTTGGTTCTGTGAAGGAGACCACATTCTCCAGTGTCTCCAATAGGCCCCACCTTTCTGAACGCTTTCTCCCTTGGAAGAGCCATCTTTTCTGCCTGTGTCTTGTGGATCTCCACCTTTTCCAGATATAATCAATTTACTGAGAAGCTGTTGTGATAATGTCACACGGTGATTTTTCCGAGTGTACTACGACCATCAAAGATGATGTTAGGGCTCCAGGTACAGCTGCCAGGAAGAAGAGGTACTGATAACAAAAAGCGGTGCTGGCTAAGAGGAACAGGAAGGGTTCTGACTCTGGGAACCTATGTTTGCTCTTCTGCACTTAAGTACTCTCATAAAACGTCACCAGCATTTTAACAGAGATGAAAATAACAGATGCATATGAGAGTTAAGGGGCACAATACACACATCGCATGTAAGTCAAGCAAGTTCCTCTATTTGCATCCCTCTCTACTTCTTGGCAATCAAGACATTTGGATATTGGTGGCTAAACCTTTGCAGGTGGAAGATGACACGAATGAAAACGTGAATTATTTTCAGATCTAGTGTTTCCTGTAGGCCCTTTCTGCAACTTTTTGTCTCTACATTCCCCAAAGAGTCACCAGGAACATGCTGAGAAGTGGGAGAAAATAAAACAAAAAAAAAGACCTTTGACATTATATCAGAGATGCAATACAAAGAAAACAAAACCCCTTGGGTGGTTCCTGTTGGGTAGAAGCCCCCCTGTTAGTGAGGGAGACTGGAGTATAAACCTTTACTACAATGAAGCAGAGATGCCTGACAACAAGCTAGAATGACAGCACCAAGATGGGCTACAGGAGCACACGGTCTACTGGGAAATGTGGGAAGAGGGTTTGCAAAGGCTTCACAAAGAAGCTGGCATGTGAGCTGGGGCTTGAAACATAAATGAGGATTTTATCCTTTTATCCAATGCAGTGTGTGACAGGCAAAGGTAGAGTTGTGCTCAGGTGTGAAAGCACCCCAGGTGGAAGGAAGACTGGAGAGCTGGGGTCAGGGCACATTTTGGAGACTGCAGGAGACGAGATCAGCAGGCAAGTTCAGGGTCAGCCTCTGTGAGTCAAGGAGGCCATGTTTTGCTTTCTCTGCAAAGGAAGAGTCAGAGAAGGGTTTTAAGCAGATAATCAACAACCATCTCACTGGGCTGTGCTGTTTTGTTTTGTTTTTGAGATAGACTTTCGCTCTGTCACCCAGGCTGAAGTGCATGGCTCCATCATAGCTCACTATAACCTTGAACTCCTGGGCTGAAGCAATCCTCCTGCCTCAGCCTCCCAAATAGCTAGGACTACAGGTCTGTCCCACTAAGCCAGGTTAATTTTTTTTTATTTTTTATTTTTGTAGAGACAGGGTCTTGCTATGTTCCCCAGGCTGATCTCAAACTCCTGGCCTCAAGCAATTCTCTCACCTTAGCCTCGCAAAGTACGTGGATGACAGGCGTGAGCCACCACGCCCCACCCATCTCTATATTTTAGAAAGAGTGGTCTGGTAGCACAATGCGCATGGCTCAGTGTAAGAAAAGATACAATGTGGTAGTCGAACAGGCAGTCCAGAGAACCTTCAGAGATGGGGGATCTGGAGGGCAGCCACTGCTACAACCTCTGTCTGATATGCAATGCAGTCCTGGCTTAGAAATGCCAAGTGAGCCTCTTGAGAGTGAGTGCTGGGCTCTCCGCACTGCTCACTGCTGCCTTTCCCTTGGCAGTGACAATTCTCCTTATTAAGGAGATCCCAAAGCAGAATATGAGACTGGCTCCTCCCCAGGAACCTGGCAGAGCCCTTGAGACCCACTGGTAAGTGGCACTTACACTTGTCAAGAAAGAGAGCGCTGAAAAATTCCAAAGCCTCAAAATGTCATTCTAAAAGAGACTTAGCACTAGTATATCACATTACAGGGTATTTCAAACTTCTGGAAAGTTGGGGAAAACTATAATTTCCAACCCTTCTCGGTTCTAAAAGTATCCTCACAGTCACATGCTATCTGTAGGATGGAGCTAGGTTGTCTTGTTATCTCCTGCCTAGAGTGCCCTGCTAACTCCAAATTCTACTGCCACTTTGATCCATTTCCAGGTAGCCAACCCATTCCCTTGGTCTTACTTCTTACACTGGATGGAATTCCAAGATCCCATTTTGTAGCTCTACCAACTCAAAACCCAAACAATTTTGAATAAACAAACCTTAAAACCTGAAACCGAAATGCCACAGCCCTAAACCTAACTCCATCCCAGGTTATTTTGAGATGAAAGATGCTAACGCTGGAGCTTGAGCCCCAGGTCTTGGAGATTATGTACAACAGGCTCCTCATTTTACAGATAAGAAAACGGACGCCCAGGAGGGTGGCAATCTGCAGAGATTAAGAGGCAGATGCAGGATCAAAGTTAGGTCTCTGGTCTCTTGGCCCCCCTGTGCCACCGGCCAGCTGGACATTGCTCTGCAGCCTCGTGTTTAGCCACTACCTTTCCAAGAGTAGAGCACACCTACACAAATGGCAGCCTCTGTAAACACTATGGGGACCACAGTGCCCTTTTTACTGATTAGGGAATCAACATTTCAGGATTAACCTGGATCATGCTATAAATTTTTAAAAAAGGAATATAGGGAAGAAAACAGGATGCCTCCAGACTCTTAGACTCTCACCAGTCTATGCTCCTATGTAACTTTCTGGGAAGATGATAAAATGTAACAACCAAGTTAATGTGCCTCCTGAGAGCAGCTCTATTTCATTCATATTTCTGACGTCTTCACATGACCATCATTGTCTTCATGTTATTCAACCATTGTTGGCTGTCACTTATAAACTGGCCTTTCAACTGTTAAGTTTTTAAGGGCAGTATGTTTTTCCTTTCTTGTTCATCTTTACAGTCTCAATGCGAAGCTCAAGTGAATATGTTCATTTTTGTTCATGAATTGTGCATATGTGTCCAGGTATGGATTTTAGAAAATCTGACCCAAAGTCTACAATCCTGCCTCTGCCGCTTATTGAATGTGTAACTTTGAGCAAGTTGCCTGACTTCTCTGTGCTCAGTTTCCTCGTCTGAAAAAAAAATCGTGCCTGTCTCCTAGAGTGGTGAAGGTGAGTTGAAATAAAGTATTTAGCAGGCATAAAACAGTTCCTGGCACAGAGCAGGGCACTATATAAGTAGTGGCTATTTTTATTATTATATGACTATTGGCATTACCTTGCTATAAAAAACAGTAACCAGCCATTCTCCCTCCATGCTGATGGCAGATGATGAGAAAAGAAACACCAGAGCTGGGTGGATTTTAGTTTTCTATACAAGCGAGAGTCCCAGGAGGTAACAGTGACTTGGCGTGACAATGAGGTAGTGAACAAGCTGTGGAAGCCCCATGTCTGAGATAATTTTCCAGGCCTGGCATAGTGATTAGATTCACTTGGACCCTATTTAAGAATGCACTCCCCTTCCAATGCAAGCCACCCAAGAAGGAGAAAAAAAGAAAGAAAGAATGCACTCCCCAAAGATTCCTCCAACCAACCACTCCACAAAATAGGTGTGCAGCAGAGGAGCCTCATCTAACACTGTTCACATGAATAGTCAAAGGTCCGACCTGTGCCTTCTGCAAAGCAGGGCTATGCCTACATTAGCTGCTAAAAAAATCTGGAGCACGTCCTTCCTGGAGCTGCTGATGATTTAAGTGTTGTCTGCCTAAGTGTCTGGAATGGACGAGCTGCATTAACACTCACTGTGCCTGATAAATACCACATGAAAGCATTTCTGAGGAACGAACCCCCTCCTTCCTCAGGCCTTGCTGCCTGGGGAGAGGGAGGGTGTTGGTCTCATTCACCTCCATCCACTGTCCAATAAGACTGGCAAGTCTCCATTCTTACAAATGTGGGTTGAATGAATTAATGAATAAACAAATGAAACACAGAGAGCATTGTAGTGAAGGCATATGGCTTTGAATAAGTAAAACTTCCTGTTCTTGTCACTAGGAATAGGTCACCATATAAAGCTTTTGGGAATGTCCTTCCTTTACCATCCAATATTTTAAAAATAAGGAAACTACTAATTATATCATTGATAAAACATCATTTTTTTTTCCTAAAGTTGTCTCTAAGGATGCAGGAAAACCTACAGGGCAGAAAGGCTTATTGTCTAAGTATAATTTAATTCACTCAATCACAGTCATCTGAAGTCTAATTGAAAATTAACAACATGATCATTGTGCACGATCTCTGCTCACTGCAGCCTCAACCCCCCAGGCTCAAGATATCCTCCCACCTCAGCCTCTCTAGAAGCTGGAACTACAGGTGCATGCCACTTCATCTGGCTAATTTTTGTATTTCCTGTAGAGATGGAGTTTCCCCATGTTACCCAAAATGGTCTTGAACTCAGCCTCCCAAACTGCTGGGATTACAGGCTTGAGCCACGGTGCCTGGTGATACTTTTAAAAAAATACCTAATGAGTACACCTAACAGGAAAATTCAGTTCTTCTCAATCTTCATATCCTTCAACCTTAAAAATTCCTGAAATAAGACCTGGGCTGCAGTCCTTACCAGACTCACAAAAGTAACCCAATGAAAGGGCTGCATATATGACATATAATCCAGCCTTTTTTGGCTCTTTGAAGCCTTTTTCCTCTAAACTGTTGAGCAGTAACAATTAGAATAAATTATTTCCAGAAACTGCATTAAAGTTGGGGGGGACGGGGGTAAAAATAGGTATTCAAATGTGAGCAGGGAACTAACATGCAGACATCAAGAATATCCTGCCTGTTCCCCTGGTAGTGATTTCTAGCCCCCAAAGCCATTTCTCAGTGGGTTTGGCAGTGAGCCTGGATAGAAATGGGGAAGTTTCACCATGTGCTTCCTCCCCGCTTACTGTCACAATGCAGGGGACAAGACCCACCCATGTAGGTGCCTGTAAGCTGAACCCTGCAGCCTCTGAAACTTTATAATGTCCAAACACATATTCTCTTAGAAACACTAACTTTTAGCTGGGCGTGGTGGCTCACGCCTGTAATTCCAGCACTTTGGGAGGCCGCGGCGGGCGGATCACCTGAGGTCAGCAGTTTGAGACCACCCTGACCAGTATGATGAAACCACATCTCTACTAAAAATACAAAAATTAGCCAGGTGTGGTGGTGCACACCTGTAATCCAGGAGACGGATGTTGTAGTGAGCCGAGATCACACCAATGCACTTCAGCCTGGGCAACAAGAGCGAAACTCCATCTCAAAAAAAAAAAAAAGAAAGAAAGAAACACTAACTTTCCTGACACTGAACAAGCAGCCACTGCTAAGGGAAAACTTCAAGGTGCCCCTGGCAGAGGGGAAGTAACATTACCACCAATCATAAGAGCAGGAGAGAACTTCTGATAGAAAGTTTATAGGACAAGTACTGGCTTGCCTACATGCTTTAAGATCTACTTATGGGTAGCACTGTTACTAATGCAAACAATTAGAAACAAATTGAATAACCATCCAATTATAGTACAGACCTAAAATGAGATACGGCCATTAAAAATAATGGCACAAGCCGGGCACGGTGGCTCACGCCTGTAAACCCAGCCCTTTGGGAGGGTGAGGTGTGCGGATCACCTGTGGTCAAGAGTTCAAGACTGGCCTGACCAACATGGAGAAACTGTGTTCCTATTAAAAGTAAAAAAAATTAGCCAGGTGTGGTGATGGGCGCCTATAATCCTAGCTACTCAGGAGCTGAGACAGAAGAATCACTTGAACCCAGGAGGCGGAGGTTGCAGTGAACCAAGATCGTGCCACTGCACTCCAACCTGGGTAACAGAGCAAGACTCTGTCTCAAAATGAAAACAAAATGGCATAAACCCACATATGGTGACAAAAGTGTTCTTGATGTGTTCTGGGAGAAAATTAACCCAGAAATCTGTAATAGTACATTCTCTAAACACACACACATACACACACACACACACACACTAGTTATACTGTTACTGGCACAGGAGAAAGTCTGGAAGTATATACACCAAGTTATTAATAGTCACCACTGGATAGTAAAAACAAGGACACTTCTTTCCCTACTTCTACACTATTTGCATTTCTTGTTTTTCCTACTTCTATACTACAAGCATTACTTTTATCCTTTCTAAATGATGTAATATTTTTCCCCAAGGACTGTTTCTGTACGTAACTAAAAACAGCAAAACTTTATCTCAAAATGCTACCTCCTGAATAAAGTATGTTACCTACATTTAAACATCTCTAGGTGTAATTCATTCAAATGACAGTCTTGGGGATTCTCACCAAGCCCGTAGGCCACTGACATCATAACAATAAATAGTACCACCACAAACAGGTTACACAGTGTTGTCTGCCTACTTCTGAAAAATCATCTTGAGAAACAAGTTGTCTTCCCAGCACTCTGTTGAACTCTTGCTTGCCAGTTTGCAGCAACAGCCACAGGAAAGAGATCTGCCCTGGGCAGAGGCCCTGCTGAAATATCCTTGCCTCTCTTATCTGACCTTAGTTCTTTTTATCTTGCTTATCCTGCTGGAAGAAGACAAATACGGCCAGATAAGAAAAAGCTTCTCGATCACTGTTGGCTTCCTCACTCCCTCACGCCTCTCTGCAGGTGTGCAGAGCTGTGATCTCCACACTGCCAGAAGCTTCTGGGCCCTGACAAGTCTTCCCACCAACTGCAGCTGTAGCCAGCACAGCCTTATCCATTGCAGTGGGAAAAGACCCCCAGCGGAACTGCCTGGAGTGAGATTTACCTAAACAAATGGCTTGGACATAAATGGCAAATTTCTTGAGCACTAGAAAGAGAAATAAGTTTAGAAAGTCACTTGTGTGTTTTTAAAAAAATTGCACAGCATCTTTCTACTGCATTCAGTCCTGTAGACCAATATTTCTACATAGCCGGAGAATCACTGACGGAAGATTTTTAAGAATATTCACAAGGGAACCTAAACCACACAACTTCCTCCAAGAAATCATTAAGTTACATCAGCTGCTTTAAGCAGTGAAACCCATATAGCCTGTGAGCAACCCAACAGATAAGTGAGCTATTATACTGGCAGCAAGGAATCCAGGACAATGAATTGTATTTCTAAACAATGTAGCAGAGGGTGAAGAAAGGAAAACTAAATCTCTAAGATGAAAATCTGCAGTGAAAAAGACCATCATATTTTACTAAGTTTTTCAGCTCTGGGTTAGCAATATAGTTTTGAAGGCAATACAATATAGGGCAGTCTCACGAGTCACAGAGAAAGGAATTAGTTCAAATCAAATCTTCATAGGAAAGTTTAAGTTCAGATTCTTAGACATTAATTGAAAATTAAGCAAATTAGTGAGCAACCACTTCATGATAACAGCAACTGAACCTCCACATTGAAGGAAAAAATCACTACATAAAATCACTGTGTACTAGTTTAATAATCTCTTTAGCAGATAATTTGAAAGGCTCAATTGTCCCCCACTCTGCAGTGCATGTTGGTGGTTTTGTGCAGCTTGCTTAAAAAAATTATGTGCCTTTATTGTACTGAAGAAATTCCGAGAGAGAAGCACAACCTACTCACTGATGATAACAACACAACCATTTTCACATTCCTCCCTACAAAGTCCACCAAAGCACTTGGCTTTACCCAACTGCTGAGAGGTTAGCTGATGTTAAGAACAGAAACTTTCTATCAGCTGGTTCACAGTTTAGGTTCTTCCCTACTTTATTCAAGGCAAACCTCCCGGTAAAACGAGTAAGAACATATGTAATTGTATCCTTTCTAAACTATGTAATATTATCAAGTTATGTTCCTTAAAACCCCCCAATGGGAAGTGCCTCATTTTCTCAATAGCATAAATAATGTAGAAAACGTTTTAATTTTGCAAAGCACATCTTGTTTCAACCCTATAGTTGCAATTAAAATACGCTTCCCTGGGTTTACATTCGCAAACACTGCAGCTAGGTGGGACATAATCATGAACAATACATAATTGTTCCATATAAAGAAGGCTCCTAGAAACCACATTCACCCACAAAATGTCAACATTTCTTTCTTCACAAACAAGACTCAAAGTGGAACCGAAGTCACACTACAGGGAAAGACAGAAGAGTTCACAAGGGAGAAGCAGAGCGAGTTTTGAAATCAAAGACAGGCAACAGACGTCAACCCCGTCCACACGCACAATAAGAACCCAGCATGGGGTAGACACAGCAACACTTTGTAGGAGACCCTCTTACCGGCACAGGGCCCGGGCTGTCTGCTTCCACTTCGCCCTGAGCTGCATCCTTGTATTGCAGAGGGGACTCAATCACCAGCTCCTTTTTGACACTTCTACTACTTGTCCTGCATTTATCAGCCTGCATTCTCAGCTGAAAACGCAAGTCAGAACGTCTGCAACTGGAACAGCTGCAAGTCCCTGGCTGTGCAAGACACAGGCATGCCAGTGGCCCAGGGAAGGAAAGGAAACTGGCTTCCCAGGCACAAGTGGTCAGCCCCGCTGGCTGGGTCTGCAGAGCCTGTGGAGTGGGAAGGCATGACAGCGAAGGCCAGCCTCCAGGGGTGTTACTACTCCACGCAAAAGGGGAGGCTCCCACTTGCTAGCCAAAGGAAAACAAACTCCGAGCTGAACAATACACAGTGTACTGCCTCTCTGATGAAGACCGGCTTTATTGTGTCTGTTCTACACAGCGTGGGCCAAATCAATCAGAATCAAAATAGTGCGGTGTTTAAAAGAAAACCAGTCACAGTCAGACACCTTCATCACTACCTTAAATGAGAAGCTCGTGGAGCTTAAGAGACAGCAAGGTCGTCTGGTTGTTCTAAAATTCTTCCAGCTTTGGAATGCTTTCATTTGTGCTATGGCTAAACACCAAATGCTTGACTGATGATGAATGCAAGGAAGAGCAACCAGCAAGCATGTTCCCAAAGCCTACACCTCATGGGTGCAGGTGGAGGAAAAGGTTTCACCCCTCATGACAGACCACAGAATGCAACACTTAATTTATCTACTATTTGATGCCAGAAAGATTAGGTCATCATTTTCATGAGATATCACATATCATAGTAAATGCATTTATTAAACAGAATATTACTTTCAGTCCAGGTCTGTGGGTAACAGAAGGTACCCCCAGTACTAGGTACTGACAGGATCATAGTAAAAGTGGTAGAGTACCTATAGTTCAATAGCACCCAAAATGTTTTCCCAGGAGTCTGTATTTTTATTATTTCTTCACCTTTAACAGTGGAGTCATTTTTTTAATCTCCTGGGAAAAATCAAAACAGAGGTGTTGAGGGATTTATCTAAAAGTTATGTGGAAATGAGCATTAAAGAGGGGATCAAATATTACTCTGCACTTCATGGATGCTGCAGAGCTTCTCTGAGTTACTCTGCATATTTCCTTGACATCAGGGAACATTTACTAACAGCGGATAACAAGCAGTAGTAGTAGTAGCACTAGTAATAGCAGTAGCAGTAGGAAGCAGTAGTAGCAGTATTCAGTCAGTCAACAACGAGAGTAGTTATCATGTAGCAACAATAGATGCCAGAGGTACTCTAGCCAGGGAAATACATAAACTATTATACAAGTTACAGGTACAAGTCTCCCACTTTCCAGACAAAGGAACGAGGCCGGGAGGGCTCAGATGGGGCAGTGGGGAGAGCTGAGATGCCACCCAGTCCCCGCACAGCCTCCTCCTTCTCCCAGCACCTGCTGTAGCTGCTCCACTTCAGGAGTGAAGCTGAGGCTGAGTCTCTGCCACTTGAACACCAGGAACCCTTCTGAGTGTGAATATTAATTATGTGATGATCTCAAGGGATCAATGAGTCCATCAAATAAATTAGTGGCTTCTACAATTTTGTTTAACTACCCAATCTCTCAACCTTGGGTAGTCTTTCAGGGTTAATATAAATCCTCCTGCCAAATCTGTGTTCCAAATAATATTATCTATAAATTTTTCAAATCTTTCTTTGTAAAATTACAACAGAAAAAAACTCAGAGTCTCAGTTACATATAGAGTTGAAATTACAGTGAAGTCAAAACTTAAAAATGTCCTACAAATCAGAGAAGGATGAAGCCACAAGCACAAAACAGACTAACTGAGCCTTAGTAAAGGACAACCCAACCAACAACTCAAAAACCTTTTTGAAATGGTTCAAGAAGTTCTAAATAGTACGGTTCTTCCTCAAATCCCCATCACCATGAAGCTATCAGAATTTCTGGGCATTAATAAGAGAAATGCTACCCTATTTGTTATTGTTGTGGTTGTTGTTTGAGACAGGGTCTTCCCCTGCAGTCCAGGCTGGAGTGCAGTGGCATGATCATGGCTCATTGCAGTCCTGACCTCCTGGAGTCAAGGATCATTCTGCCTCAGCCTCCCAAGCAGCAGGAACTAGAGGTGTGAGCCACTGTGTTCAGCCTACCCTATTTGTTAAGTCAAAATACCCTGGGATTCTGTAAGGAATAAGAAATGAACTTTAAGTAATTTATTTGACAAACACTATAAGCGCCGGCTGTGGCCCACGCCCTATTCAAGCCTTGCACAGATTGTTTATTTAATCTTCATAACAACTCTATGTAATGCTGTTATCCTTATTTTACAGATAAAGAAACTGATGCCCAGAGAGGTTAAATACTTGCAGGCTATACAGACAGCAGTGGCAGTATGGATCCAGGGTATAGATGCTCAACCGTGACACTATGCTGAAACTGCTTAAAGGCACAATACCGATCAACAGTCAGCAATTAAAAACAGAGCATCTACTTTTAATCCTATCATGGGAGTGAAAAGGTAAAAAGGTCTTTAGATGGCCTTTAAGTGTCTTGTGCAAAGCGGGTATCCATTTAATGGTAACTACGGTATTGTTGCTGTTCTCATTCCAACCTGAAGAAATTAATTTTAGTCTTAAACTAAGGGCTTTTGCTGTGTGATCTAAAATGACCATTCCACCAACCTTGTTGCTATAACACATTACAAAGTTGCTTCAGCAACTTAACGTCAACCATTCTTCCCTCCATGTGGCTTGATGATGACAGCTGCCTTCAAATATTCATCTTGAACCCCACATGTTCATGTCATGAGCCAGGCCTTCTTGAAGTTTTGCACGTTTTTCAAAATGTTTAGCAATGACTTTATTTTTGTTTTATAATCAAGGAAAACACTTTTAGTTGGGTCTGAACTTCCAAGCAGCCAAGACAAAAAGGAAAAGAAAAACATGATCAGTTCCATAATTTATATCATCAAAAGGAGAAAATATACCAAGTTGTAAAGCAAGTGATTGTTTGTTTTTTTCTTTGTTTTTCCCAGACAGGGTTTGACTCTGTTGCCTAGGCTGGAGTGCAGTGGTGCAATCTCAGCTCACTGCAACCTCTACCTCCCAGGCTCAAGTGATCCTCCCACCTCAGCCTCCCAAGTAGCTGGGACTACAGATGCATGCCACCACACCCAGCCAATTTTTGTATTTTCTGTAGAGACAGGTTTTCACAATGTTGCCCAAGCTGGTCTCAAACTCCTGGGCTCAAGCAATCCTCCCACCTTAGCCTCCCGAAGTGCTGGGATTATAGGCGTGAGCTGCTATGCCTGGCCCAAGCAAGTTAAAAAAAATTTTTAATTCCTCACACAGGGATTTATGTAAAGGGGGACTGATCAACATACAATGCAGAAGGCTAGCAATGTGTTTATAGGAAATGCAGCAACAAAATTCACACAGCTGTTTCCTACTTGCATCTCAGAAATCCTAGATTGAGAACAGCAATTCTGAGAGCAAGTCAGTCATCTGAGTCCACCACCTTCCAGCTGGCCCACCTTATGAAAGAAGAAAACCCAGAGGGCATGGAGGAGCGAAGACACTTTCCCATCACACAGCTTCTCAGGCAATGCTGGCGCTCTCCCTGCTCACTTAGTAAAGACCAACACTTTAGGAATCTGACTGTCAAGGAGAGTCACACGGCCCAGCGTTTAACCTCAGATCCCAAGCCTCCAAATGGGATGTGGTTTCTCCAAAGGGCTCATGAGATTGATGTGTGAGGACATGAGGATGATATCAGGTTGATGCGGCCAATAGAGGAAATGCCATTTTACCAGAACAGGAAGTAGGTGGCCACGTTTTCCTTCACAACATTTCAAACAACAAGGTTTCAACTTCCACAAACATGTGCTGAGCTCCTACCATCTGCTAACCCTGAGTTCCTTCACATGGCAGCTTGTTGAACCCACAATAAACAAATCTAGGAACATGTTTGAATGGTATAGTTTCACTTTTGAAAGAGAATGCTACGAACCCTGTGGGGAAGAGGAAGGCTTCCAAAGCAGGATGGAATGAATGCTTCTGTAATGGAGTTCAGGTCTCAAATTTTAATATGTACACATTTATTATACAGCATGGATACTCAAAACCATGAAAACCTTACAGGAAATTTAAGAAATGTCCCAAGAGCAATTTGTGACTTGAAGGAAAGCTAACTTTAAATTCAGAAACTCACACAGCAAAAGAAACTATCAATAGAGTAAACCGGCAACCAACAGAATAGGAAAAAATGTTTGCAACCTACCCATTTGACACAGGGCTAATATCCAGAATCTATGGAGAACTTAAATTTACAAGAAAAAAACAACTCTATCAAAAAGCGGGCAAAGGATATGAACAGACACTTTTCAAAAGAAGACATTTATGCAGCCAGTAAACATATGAAAAAAAAGCTCATCATCACTGGTCATTAGATATGCAAACCAAAACCACATTGAGATACCACCTCACACCAGTTAGAATGGCGATCATTAAAAAATCTGGAGACAACAGAGGCTGGAGAGAATGTGGAGAAATAGGAACACTTTTACACTGTTGGTGGGAGTGTAAATTAATTCAACCACTGTGGAAGACAGTGTGGTGATTCCTCAAGGATCTAGAATTAGAAATACTGTTTGACCCAGCAATCCCATTACTGGGTATATACCCAAAGGATTATAAATCATTCTATTATAAAGACACATGCACACGTATGTTTACTGCAGCACTGTTCACAAGAGCAAAGATTTGGAACCAACCCCAATGCCCATCAATGATAGACTGGATAAAGAAAATGTGGCACATATATACCATGGAATACTATGCAGCCATAAAAAAGGATGAGTTCATATCCTTTGCAGGGGCATGGGTGAAACTGGAAACCATTATTCCCAGCAATCTGACACAAGAAAGAAAACCAAACACTACATGTTCTCACTTATAAGTGGGTGTTGAACAATGAGAACACACAGACACAGAGAGGGGAACATCACACACCGGGGCCTGGAGGCTGTGGGGCTAGGAGAGGAATAGCAGGGGATGAGGGGATTGGAAAGGGGTAACATCAGGAGAAATACCTAGTGTAGGTGACAGGGCATTGGATGCTGCAAACCACCACCACGGCACATGTATACCTATGTAACGAACCTGTGCAATCTGCACGTGTACCACAGAACTTAAAGTATAATAAATTAATTAATTAAAAATAAATAAATAAATTTAAAAACTCCATCTTCCTCTTCTATAAGGTGGACTTTTATAACACTCTGATTAGTGGAAGGAGTGACTCTCTGTAGAGGGAAGTCCTACCCATGCCCAAGACCCAGTTTAAATACCACCTTCCCCACGAACCCTCCCCCGCCATCTCCCGGCCCCAGCCAGAATGAATCAGCTCCTTCTTGGTTAACCCTCTGAGCACTGCTTTTCCCTCTATTATGGAGTTTTTCAGAGTTTACCTTTTAAGTTCGCCCCTTTAGTGAGATTGTTAACTTACTGACGGTAGAGACTGTGTCTTAAACCACCTTTGAGGGTTCAGGATCTTAGGGACTGAAAGCACTTACAATGTATTTGCTGAACTCAATGCTGATGGTAGCTTTGTCATCTTTGGCCCTAAAGTGCAACGGTGTATTTGTAAAAATATGCAAACATTTTCATTTGTTAAGGGCCCAAATTAAGGCAGAAGCTTTCAATTGTTCATAAATCAAAACCCAACAATAGTTTACACATAAATCGAAACCCAACAATTTTCAGTACAACTTACTAAAATGTTCCTTTCTCTCAGGTAAGAAAATTTTATTCTGTGAAATTTGCTAGACATTTTTTGAGACCAAGTATATATTAAAACAGTAAAACAGAAGTTTTAAAATGTACAGATAAACATGTTTTTAGCAATGAATCTATGTAAGTATTGAAACTGTAGATGCTGTAGCTAACCATAGCTAATAACGATATGAGGAATAACAATACAGGAATAAATCAATTATCTCAACCTAACAGAAGTTCTTCACTCCCTTTATTAGGGGTTCTTGGCATATAAGAAGGATACTTAAAATATAACAATAAAGGCAAAAGAAAAATATGTATCCACACACTTATTACCTATATTACTTATATATGTGTACTTGTGTATACTCCAAAGTTATCATTTCTTTTCTCTTGTTCTGGGGGAACAGAAACAATAAATAGAAATTAAGAAAAAATGCAGGCTAAGCACAGTGGCTCACGCCTGAAATCCCAGCACTTTGGGAGGCCAAGGCAGGCGGATCACCTGAAGCCGGGAGTTTGAGACCAGCCTGACCAATATGGAGAAACCCCATCTCTACTAAAAATACAAAATTAGCCAGGCATGGTGGCACATACCTGTAATCCCGGCTACTCAGGAGGCTGAGGCAGGAGAATCGCTTAAACCCGGGAGGCAGAGGTTGTGGTGAGCCGAGATTGTGCCATTACACTGCAGCCTGGGCAACAAGAGCAAAACTCCATCAAAAAAAAAAAAAAAAAGAGAGAGAGAGAGAAGGAAGGAAGGAGAGAAAGGAAGAAAAAATGCATAAGAAAGCAAATGACTGAAGATTTTCCACAGTATACTGTTGCTGGTCAGCTTGCTGGCCAAAGCAAAGAACGGGTGTGTCACGAAAATGATCTGCCCGCTGAGAAAGACAAAAGCATGGTAGATGGCATGAGAAACAGCAAAACAGAGAACAGAACAACAGTTCAGGCAACCAATTCAGGGAGTGAGGTGGTAAAGAGCCAGCAAGGCGGAGGACAGAAAGCTACAGTAAAAGCAGATAGGGCAGGAGCCAGTGGTGGGAAGGGGAGAGAGTTTCTCCACCAGAACCCTCGGGAACTCTTAGAAGAGTCAATATAGGAAAGGATACATCTGATACAAAGTCTGATGCCCTCCTCAATTATTATGATTATTATTATTTGAGATGGAGTCTCGCTCTGTCACCCAGGCTGGAGTGCAGTGGCATGACCTCGGCTCACTGTAACCTCTACCTCCCAGGTTCAAGCGATTCTCCTGCCTCAGCCTCTCAAGTAGCTGGAATTACAGGTGTGTACCACCATGCCTGGCTAATGTTTGTATTTTCAGTAGAGGTGGGGTTTCACCCAGCCGCTCTTGAATTACTGAGTTCAGGTGACTAGCTGCCTCGGCCTCTCAGTGCAGGGATTACAGCTGTGAGCCCCCACGCCTGGCCAT